>KN478085.1:0-23118 GCA_000787095.1 Periophthalmodon schlosseri | reverse complement strand
GGTTTGTGTGCGCCGCGCCCCCCCCCCCCCCCCTTTTCCCTCACCCGGGCCCCATCCGAATCGGCTGTTGACCCGGACATGCATCATCGCCGTGAAGTTAGGCAGGAGTAAGCAAAGCAGCAATTATACTTCCTTTCATAACTCCTTCAGCGTAGGAACCTCGGGAGGTTGCTACCCAGCGGCAAGGAGCAATGAGGCATCCCACAATCCACTGCGCAGATCAAACAGAAAGTTTCCAAATACTCATTTACAAGTTATACACAGCAGCAGATTATTAATTAAAAATCTTCTGCATAAATAACTCAACTTTAGAACATATTAAGCAAAACTACTATACTGCCACATCAGCAAGTTTGGTGTTATAATGTGTTGAACGCAGCTAACGCATAAACTATAAGTGCAGAAAAAAACAGTTTGTTCCTTGTGCTGTTGATGTGGTCAGCTGCTATCGGATTAAAGGACTGTTTGTTCTTTCTGTGACAGGAGATGTGTGCTGCTCACTCACGCACATTCACTTTATTTATGTATGTATTTATATCTATGACTTGTTTCATTTTATTTATGTTTTGATGAAAACATTGACTGTAAAGACTGAAAGGCTTAAATAATTCTCATAAGACTGAACAGCTGTTATTCCCACGGCTGGTTAGTACGATTCAGATCCACCGAAAGCAGAAATGGCTCCTTCTCCTCACTGCTCCTTACTTCTCCTCGGTCGTTAGTGTTGACCTCTTAACGTAGCTCTCAAAGGTCAAGGTAAAGGAGAAGGAAGGACAAGGAAGGAAGTTGTTTTGCTCGATTTCGGATTGAGCCCTGTGAGCTCTGGTCTTCTTCCGTCAGACCAAAGATCGTACAATATCAGACAGCGGTAACGAACGTAGCATCTAGTGGTGGTATGTGGCCAATCTAATTACAAATGGAAGCTTTAATTTATTGCTAATTTCTTTACTTTTATGTAGTAGTGAGTATGTGTTGCTAACTGCTGCCCCTAAATATGTGATTCAAAGTTGTTTTACACTTCACCAATGTGCAAACCATGAAAGGAGGAAGTAGATACGTAAGTAGGTATTATTTACGCACCTCGCTAGTATTCGCAAGCATGGATGTTTTGCCACTAGCGCAGCTTTAGTGCAGCTTTTTCAGACCGAGAAGTGAAGCAGAGAGTACCACCCATGCACAGCCAACACATCCCATCAGTTCTCATCCCAAAGCGTCTTATAGTGACTACAGAGATAGGCATTTAGTCGATTAAATTATTTTCTTTAGATAATAAGGATTCATATGGGACGACAGCAGAAAGGAGAAGCGAGTGAGTTAGCAGAAGATTTGGTATTTTTTGGTATTTATATGTAAAAACGGCAGATTAAATTCATGATAGGCAAGTTTATTCTGTGTTTATAGAAATGCATTGTTTCCTAATACTTTTTTTCTGCATAAATAGTTGTTTTTGTATGCAGGATTAGTCTTATCAGTGCAGTCTGCGTCAGATACATAGAGATGCGTCAACTAATCGATCGGCAGGACGTGTCTTTACTCGACCAAGAATTTCTTTAGTTGACTACAGCCCTAATAGTGACTCGCATGGTTCTTTTATACACGTTTCACTTATATATGAGAAAAGAGTTTGGTACTTCAGTTTTAGTGCATTTACAGCAGCTGGTCTGATCAACCAACGTCCAAACATCACAATTTGGCTTCAGTATCTGGACAGCTCCTCATCGTACCATTCGCTGAGAGGAACTTAAACTGAAGGGTATTTTTGCTTGCCCTAAAAACCAGATGGACATTTTGATCTCCAGTACTATTTTAAAAGGCATTTGAAGGTTATTTGAAACAACCTTCGCGCAATAAAACTAAACCAATGTATAAGCTCATGTTTCTTATCTGAACAACCCCGCGCGCCTGCCTTTGATACAAATGTCAAATGTTGCTTGTGGTGGTTGTAACATCGAGCACGGAGCCGAGAGCAGCGCTGGCCTGACATTTGGCTCTCCTGAGTATTCATACGCTGCAGTCAAATTACTACCAGTCATGTGTGAAGCCTGGAAGAGAGAAAATAGTCCGGTTTGCTCATAGAGTCTCCAATGATTAACATCCACAGAGCCTGAAGACATGTTACCGAGATATATTTGAACTTTTCTTTGTGGAGCAGTTGAACGTAACAGAAACATGTTAATAACAAGAGTGTCCATTAGGGAAAACTACAGGACGGGGGTCTGCAGACGGGGGTTGAAAAATACATAAGATTTGGGTCAAAGTTTTCTACAATTATAGCCTGGCAAATCCAGAATGATATCTCTCTGTATTTTTTCTACTGATTGATATCAGTCTGGTCCCCATGCCCTCCGTTGTGTCTCTGACTGACCGATTGTGATCAGTGACACATGTGAAACGAAGGAGGTCCCTGATCATTTACATATAAAATCAAATTGTAGTGCTTCACTCGTTGATTCTGCAGAAATCCGCAACGTTTTTCAGCCCCCTGTGATATTTTTTTCCTTCATTTTTTCCAATTTAAACGGACCAGGCATGTCCCTGACTGGCTAATCCACCTGCCAATCATGCCTATCTGAACTGAGATGTCTGGTCTAGTTTACAAAAGGTCTTTCAATTGGGACACAACATGTACAGCTTGGACGGGATGACTGCCCAAAAAAAAGTTGCATCACTTAGTTAAGAAAATTAGTTTAGATTAGTTAAGAAAACATGTAAAAAGAACATTTGGAAAGAATAAAATTACTACAGAAATCTGAACCAAATTCAAAGCCCATTAATAAGTATTCATCGCTGCATTGTAGACCTACACAGTGGTAGTCTACTAGTAAACAGCATTAAACTGTCCAGTCATTACCAGAACTAAATCTGGACTAGACAGGACTAAACAAGAACAAGACCAAACCAAGTCTACATCTAAACTCAAACTGAGTTAAAACTAAAACGTCTGTGGATCATCTCATTTCAAACATGTTTAGCATTGATCACAATGGACACAAGAGAGTATAAAGTGTCTATCAAGTAAACCTCAAGACAAGCAAACTGAGCTCTTCTGAACATTAAGAACATGTTTATCTGATTTTCAAACCATGAAGGGAGTACGTATTTATAGTATATTTTAGGCTTGAGTGCTCAGTCAGAAAATTTCTGATCATTAGAGCTACAAGATTTCGCGAGACAAAATGGCCAGGACTGACACACGTGAGAAAAATTTCTGTTGGTTGCAAAAAACAGTACTAGAATGGCAAAATATTAAATCAAACAAATCAGAAACTGTGAGGGCAAAACTGGAAACTGAATTGTACAATTTACATATTTAGGAAAATCCTGTCATTCTCATGGACCCAGTCTCATGCCTCATCGCGCCCCATACCTACCAATCACTTCCCTGTACTTTATTCAAAAAAATGGACTATGCATACATGAGGAAAATGATCCTGAGAGATTTTTGTGCTTACAGTGGGCTCAGACAAAAAAGATGGTTAAGTGTTGGTGAATTACACCTCTGGAGAAGCTGTAGTTCCAAAAAAGCTACAGTGAGAGTAGAAATACTGCATAAAGTAATAATTGTGCTTGTGTGTTCTATACAGCTCTAATCTCTGACACCCGTGGATCATTATGTTATAATTTGCACATATTAAATTGCAATATTGATCTAAAAATGACTTAGTAAAAAAAAAAGTCCGCTGACTTCTACATTAGAAAACTGCGGTGCCCAATGGAAGCTGACGTTGCCGTAAAAGTCATCACAACAAAGATTCGGCACCTCTGATGGATAGCTGCACATCACGGTAGCGAGTAGCTGCCGAATCCTACATGTATCACAGATTAAGTAAATAAAACTGGGCGTAAAACGGAGGCATATACCGGTGGCGGTGAAAAACGGGGATTGATCGGCAAAATTGTGTCTTGAAAATAAGCGATTAACGATTGCTCAAACGTGCACAAATCACTCTAAACACAACTCTGGGTGAGTAAATGTTGAGGGGAAACAACTATAACATGGTTAAAAGCTTTAAAAAGCTGATTTTGCAGAACAGGTCTAATTTAAGTAGGTGCTAGACCCATCTACTTGTTTACATAAATCTGCAAAGGTAAAACTCTCCAACACCTCAACATCAAAGACCATGTGCCCAATTTGCACCCGGACCTGAGAACAGATGTGCCACATATTGCATTTCACTGCTCTACATCTGTGTAAATCAGTTCTTTCCTTCAGCCTGAGAGGTGCAAACACCTCCGCACACGTCAATGAAAACGTGTGACAGAGCGAAGATGTCTAGATCAAAGCAAATCCAAGTCCACATGACAGGGCCGTAGACCTCGGTCCCCACAACGAGAGGCATTTAAGTGACAGGAGACTGACCATTGCGCACACACACATGCTGGGTTTCCATGCTTTGTGGGGACATTACATTGACTTATATTAATTTCCTGGAGACTGATCCCAACCTTAACCTAAACCCAGACCTTAGACGGTGACAGCAGCTCAGCTGATAGAGCGTCTGTCCATTGATTCGAAGGTTGGCAGTTCGCATCTCGCTCACATAAACATCATCGGTTGAGCGGCCAGATCCACTGACCCACAGGTTGGCGGTGCGATTCTAGGTCCCACAGATGAATGCTGTCGTTGTGTCCTTGGGCAAGACACCTAACCCACCTTGCCCCCAGTGTCTGCATACATTGGTGTGTGAATGTGTGAGTAGTTCCTTGATGTAAAGAGCTTTGAGTGCCTTGAAAGTGGAAAAGCGCTATATAAAAATGTGACCTTTTACCATTTATCCTACTGTAACCCATATCTGAACTTTAAACTATGTTGTTGATTTAATAATAAGAGATTTATGTTATGGGGGCCTGATTTTGGTCCGAACAGGGAAGGCAGGTGCTCATGATGTGAGGGTGTATACAGATTTTAGTCCCCACAATGAGATAAAAACCCGTCCACACACAGGTCAAGGATGACAGGCGATCAGCTGTAATGAGTTATGTGTCTCGCATGTGCTCAGACTGTGCTCACACTGTAGACAGCTGCTAACATGAGGAAGCATCAATAAAAGTCGGGGGGAAGATGAATCCACTTATGGGGCTGTACTGTCAGCGGGGTCCAGACAGGACAGAGACAGACGGAGGAGGAGCCTGTTGAAAGCAGGGCTGATGTATTTGGGAAAAATATCTAATTGCAATTTCTCTGCCAGGCTTTGAGATTAGATTTGAGATTGATGTCTTAATAATAGGATTCTGTTCAAAGTTCACATTTTAAACACGTCCAGAAGAAATGACAGACAGACTGAAAAATAAACTGACAAGCTAATACAAGAATCACATTTCAAAACATGTTTGAACTACTGGGTTTTCTTAAGTGTGTTGATTCAAATTGTGATTTCAGTTCGATCGCGATTAAACTTGCAGCTCTATTTGAAAGTAATGTTCAACAGTGTATGGTATTTTTATGTATCCATGGGTTTCTGAATGATGATAAATGAAGGCTGTTGCCATAGCGATGAACAGTTTAAAACAAAATATTATATCTTTTGAATGGGAGAAAATCCTCACAATGTTGCATATAACAGGAAGCTGAAACTGCATGAATATATGTTTTGTAATATATGGTTTATTAAAAGGTGCCCTATGTGACTTTTTTTCACCTTGTATCTGTGGAGATGTAATACTTTCCATGGAATGTTTCACAATTGGGCATTAAACATATCTATCTCCGTGAATACGAGCAGGTAGTGCGATGAGGTTAAGTGACAGATCACATCTGTGGAGAGGCGCTAGAAGTAAGAACGCATGTTTTCAAGGTATTTTTGAGTAATAAAAACACCTGCAATTTAATGAATGCTAGATAGATAAGTTTAATGCCATACAGCGGAACATTTAAATCCAAAAAATAACATTTCAAGATGAAGATGATTCATTATTAAGTGTCATGTATATGCTTCCTAAAATGGCACTATTCATACGCCCAAACCAACACTGAAATATTAAAAATGAAAAGTCAACGCTGGGATAATCCAAAAGTTTCCTTGCCTATATATGCATGGTTCTTTTCACAGTTAGATTAGTCTGAACTCCTCCACATACAATCAGTGAATTATTTACTATAATGACATGAAATATGAATGGCCTATGCATGTATCATAATATGGCTTTGATTTATAAAGCGCTTTTTTTTTCTACTCGTTAGTTACACTGTGTGGTGGCACTTCTGTTGCTACAACAGCAGGGGTAGAGATGTGGCTGCTTTTGTGAACTGAACCAACAATCTCCTGGTAAACGGGCAAATGCTTGATCTAACTTCATTCAGCATTCAGAACTAGTGTACCCCATATTGTCATTGGGAATTTTCCTAGTTCTGACATAGATCAAGATCATTGTAAAACTGGGCTTTTTTTTAGTAGCAATACTCAAATAAGTATCTCTCAATTTTTAGTATCGATTATGGGGGCTCTGAGTTTTTGACACCGCTATCCATGATCACTAAAGAAAAGATAATTATGTTTATATAACGTGCCATGCAAAATCTGATTAAGAAAAAAAATTAAATTGTTAAAGGCTTTGGGTAATTGTTGACATTTCAGAGATCACTGTATGTTCAGAATCCAGTTATCTGCTTGTGTCATCAGACTGTGCCCTGTCTCCCCGACGGCCCCCCTTCAGGCTGAGAGATGAAGCCGTGTCCGCTCTGCGCATTGCTATGGACAGCTTGTGTTCTGTCTGAACGCCGTTTCTGCTCCCGCTCTCTGCACATGGTAGGTGGCATATGGCCCAGGGTGGCTCTTGCATCATGGGTGGCTGCCTTCTGCACCTTCATGAATTATGGACTTTGGCACCGATATGCAAATGTGGGCACTAGCCTACTTCCCCCTCACCGCTACTGTAACTCGCAATGGCTTATATATTATGTATGAACACAGGGGTAGCAGTGAAGAGGTCCTAAAACTAAATTGCCTGGGATCGAGGATATACACTTCTCCAATACTTTACGAAGATACGAGTCTGGTCACTGTCGAATCTCCACACACGGTCTAATCCATGAAAACAAATCTGACCGCTTATGAGGACAAAAGAAAGGGAAAAAAATATCAGAGGGGACCGAAAAACATGACAGATTTTTGCAGACTCGATGAACGAAGCACGAAACTCTGTTAATCTGAGGTGAGAGAAACTCGCTTTTGTTCAAAATGATGAGTGACCAATGAGCTCCTTTGTTTCACATGTGTCACTGAATAAAAACAAATTGATTGCATAGCCTTGTTTGGAGTGGGGACAAAACTGATATCACTCTGTATAAAAAAATATAGAAATCTATCATTTTGTACTTTCCAGGCAAAAAAAAACAAATGTATGGCTTCAACACTTTGCTCTAATTATAAAAGGAAAAGCAAGTCTGTTTGAAACCCCCAAGCATCATTAGTCCATGTTTGGTAAATCTTGTCTCCCTTTGAAGTAGATTTTGACTAGGGCTGCTCCAATACCACTTTTCTTGAATGAAAGTATTTTAAAGTGGCCGCTCCTGATTCTGAATGCAGATGTTGGTGTTTAATATGTATGAAGCGCAGGTCTGGAGTTACTTGCTAGAGTTTTGGGATGCTTTAAAAGGCTATTATTACTTTATAATGTGGATTTACTCTACTTCTTTTTTAATGTTCATGCACAATTTAGGACCTCCTGTATCTCCAGACTTTGACCTGGGATATTGTGCTAGGTTTAAGTTGATAGGGAAACTGCGGTACCTAAGACTTAGGAAATAATAAACTCAATAATTAGGGCTTAAGTAAAAATTAGGCACAGTTTTTTTTTGTTTTTTTTTTTTACTTTTTGTCCTGTTTCTGTTTATTTTGTTATTTATGTGCTGGGTGTTCTTCACTCAGAAAATATGTTTTAAAAAATGGTAAATGGTAACATTTTTAGCGCACTCAAAGAACTTTACATCAAGGAACCACTCATCCATTCACACATTCATACACCAGTGTACGTAGATACTGGCGGGTTTCAAACCACCAACCTTTGGATCAGTGGACAAACACTCTACCAACTGAGCTACTGTCGCCTGGTACACTGTACACAAGATCTTGAGCTAGTTTCAAGGTAAGGAGTACCAAGCTTGAGGTTAAGTGGAGGTTAAGGGTGTGACGCAATTCCGCAAGACCAAATGAGACACAAGAGATACTCTAGACCAATTTAGATACCAAACTGATAATAAAGAACATTCCTTATTTATACAATAGAATGTCATTTTCAACACTAAATAATTGGTAGTTTCCTTAATATTTCCCCAATGCAAACTCCACATAGATCCCACTCACACAGGAATCTAACCTGGCATCTTCTTGCAGGAATTCTCAGCCATAGCTAACCTAACCTTACTTGACTTCACCCGTGTGTCTCGTATTGATAATGGGACATTACCATAACCATAGTAACTGCTGTCCTCGCGTCTGAAAGCATGAGAGCCGGTATGAAGAGGACGGCTGCTCAAACTGCATCCAGAATTGAGTTTGTCTCCCCACTCACTTGCCAAGCTCCTTAAAATAACAACGGCTTGCGCGGGATTTAGAAAGTGCCGCGAGCTACAGGGGGAATAGCATGAAGTTGTTGCTAATCCTCTAATTTCCCCCCACAAGGCAGAAGCACAACACCAGTGCGATCAGTAATCAGTCCACGAGGGAGGCTCCCAAATCCAGCCAAAAGTGTCAAATCCAAACACGACTAAACTATTACCATCACAATGTGGGATGAGTGCTTTTCTGACCCGGCACAGCAGCGTAAATGTACAAACAAGCAGCCAGAATCCAATTTGGAGGTCAAACAGAAATTCAATGTTTTATTCAATTGTGTGTGATAGGCTAATAAACATGGATCCTGCCAATCTATTCCAACACAAAGCCATTATCGCACAAGGCTGGGTCTGTATTTTAAAGGCCTTTAGCATTCAGCAAGTTCTTTTGTTACAGCAACCACTGCCTCGAATGACCTATACACCAGGCTTAGGAAACTTTAAAAGGTACAGTGTGTAACTTTCTGGAGGTGGCACATCACCCGCATAATTTCATGGAAACGGAAAGTTAAAACCATGCTTTGAAACATTCTCCATGGAGACAGATATGCTTTATGCTATAGGAACAACATTTCCATGGAAACAAGCAGGAAGAGGCCTTCCTCCAGGTCAAGTCTGTGGAGATGCAAGCCCGTACACGTTTTTCTTTATTCTGTCATAGTCATAGTATTGATTTTTAAGGTTTTAAGACACCACACATTCCAAATAATAATAAATAAATAAATAAATAAATACAGGCACTGACAAGAGACATAAGTTAATAATAAGTACAGACAAACACATGCATTTGTGTATATATATGCATGACCTATAGGGCCGTCAGCACACTGACAGCCACATGACCATCGATACCAAAACCAGTATCAAAAATGCACAGCCATGCCAACATGCACCAATACAGGAAAATAAAACCAGCCCCGGCTGAATAACCTCAGAACTGAGTTGATCCACATCGGAAATAGTATAAGACCACACGGTATCATCCGAGAGACCACTGCCATCCTGCACCAAAGATAACACCCGAGTGTCACAGAGACGTATTGAGATTGGTATCAAACCCTTTCCCCAGCTCCAAGACTCAGCTCAGGACTTCAGCACCTCAACAACACCATGCACAGACATATATATACACACATATACATGCACAAGAAATACAAAACAATAAAATAAGATATTAAAAAAATAATAATAATTTGAAAAAATAGTCATAATAAATAAGTATCTAGGAAAATATAATGGCATCAATTACATTATTCGAAATGTGGATACGTGAGCTTATATATTACTCATAATTAAGTGTTTGAGTTCTGTACTACAATATTTTCAACTCATCTAAGTCCATGTAGTTCATTATTGCAACTTTACTATACAAAACCTTCATACAATACTTGTGAAGGACACACGTTTTCAAAAAAAAAATTCAGTGGAATAAACACAACCAAAACGAAAACCATCCTTTTATTTCAGTCTATTATTTGGCTAAGAAGTTACATACTGTGGCTTTAATTGACTCACTTCAACAATGACAAATTAAAACGCAAGGAACCATGTTGTAAGCATGACAGCTCTTTTATCCTACACAACACTCGCTGTATGCTGATTATATACCACATATGAGAAGAACATGGACCAGGCTTTTCAGTACATCAGTAGAAATATGGTACACGTGGGGAGGTTTGAGATGACACAAACACATGACAACTGACAGCTCTCTGAGACCGCACTGATGCTAATACCTCCATATACGCTTTAACAGGAACATGCCATTCTATATCACAGAGGGGTTTATTATAGACGCATTGGGTACATTATTAAAACCAGTGACAAGTGATCAACAGATAATATGGTTTCATTATGGCACCTGTTAGTGAGAGGGACTGGGAGCAAGTGGTCCTCAAACTTGACATTTTTGCAGTGTGAATTAAAGATCATATGAAAGCCGGGTCCTGGTCTAGTCCTGATCTAGTCCTGGTTCAGTCCTGGTTTAGTCCTGGTTTAGTCCCACTTTTGATGTGGTGTGCGGTGTGGACTACCAAGGTTTACAGACTTGCCTCTTTCCAATCAGCATATGAACTTGATTCTCCCTCCCTCCCTGATTACTGTTAATGAGGATTTCGTAAAATACATGAATTAGGATACTTAGCACTATCACCTAACCAAAATGTGAAGTTTTACATTTTAAATAAATAAATCAATTGTGATAGCAAAACAAATGGGTCAGAGTCGTGTGGAGAGTTACCAGTCTGCAGTGGCCAGTACTGGGTTTGACCTGGTTTAGATTTGGTTTAGACCTGGTTTAGTCATGGTTTACACCTGGTTTAGTCCTGAGTTAGACCTATTTTAGACCTGGTTTAGACCTGGTTTAGCCTGAGTTAGACCTGTTTTAGACCTGGTTTAGACCTGGTTTGGACCTGGTGTAGTCCTATAGTTTTAGTCCTAGTTTAGTGCTGCTTTTGTCTGGATCCTTGTCTGCTCAGGTCAGTATCAAAAGTGATCTAAGCGAGGAACAGATGAGCTGTTGATTTCTATCTAACAGAAATCTTAAAGTATGCAACTTTCTGGAGGTGGCACGTTGCCTGCATGATTCCATGGAAATAGTAAAAGCCATACTTCGGAACATTCTCCATGGAGATAAATATGTTTTATGCCATACTGTGGAAGATTATAGCCAAAGGAACATTTCCATGGAAACAAGCAGAAAGAGGCCCTGCTCCAAATCAAATAAGATTCAGGTTTGGGGAGGTGCAAGCCTGCTCACATAATCGTTCTACCTTTTTCAGTGCAATAAACACAACCAAAATGAAAAGACATACTTTTGTTTTAGTCTTTTTTTCTTTTTTTTTTTCTTTTTTTTTTTTAAGTCACTTGCTGTAGCTTTAAGCTGCTCTAGCTCAAACAGCTTATGAATATATTGCTGGTTTTGGGAGAAAAAACGAAATAAATAAGAACACATAGGGATTGGGGCTACTGAGCTGGTGGTCGCAATATTATGCCTGTTGCCTGGGATTTGCAATAACTGCTTTGTTTGTCTATGCCCAGAGGGACGCCTTAAAAGAAATAGAAAAACAAATTAAAGAAAGAAATCACTGAAATTGATTAGCATTTTTAACAAATAGCACTCCACGCCTGGAATAACAGTCTTCACCCTTTAATTTGGCAAACACAATCTCATCAAAAATTAATCCTAGCCTTGTTATTTCCTATTGCAGCTGATTACAGACTCTCCAAAACAGAAAGGCACTTTTGTTGTTCTGTCCCCTCCCTCCTACACCCCGATGTGTGCTCCAGTGGATAAGTCCATCATAATAATACCACGTTTCACAGAATAAACCCACCTATTTGGATTTTCTTAATACTTCCCAAAGCAACAAATCGTCATAAACAAATCACTTGACAACGTAAGAGTACTTTCAAATACAAGTGCTATGACTGTGCATGTAAAACTGTACTTTCTTGCTTATTGGGCCAACCACTGTATTTCAGAGTAATAATTATAAGCAAAAAGGCTTCTCTCAGGATTGGTAGACTTGTTCATTAGGTTTGACCATTCATTTGATTCCACATACATTTTGTAATAGATGTCATTGGGGAGAATTTATTATTTTAATAGATTCTGTTTCCAGACCACGGGTTAGTTTGTTTTCATACCTGACAGTTTCGACAGCTCACTACCGGTCTTCCTCAGAGTGGTCACGTGATGTTACTGTGACGTGCTGATTCAAACAGGTTTTGGTCCTTCTTCCACCGGTAGGTAGAAGCAGGACCAAAACCTGCAGTCCGACTTCTTCAGGACAGTATCCAAGGTGTGTGAGAGTAAAAAAGCCCCCTCGTCCCGGTTTACAGTCTCATGGGCACGTTCCCGTATTTCAATTGCCTCCTTAATCCAGTGATGATGTTTGTTGTCCTCTGTCCCAATGATGTTTGCTCTGTCCCAGTCCATAATGTGGCTAATGCGGTTCTCTCTTTTACAGTGATCAGAAATGAGTTGAGTTGCTCCTGTTCTGCTTTGTGTTTTGTTGCTTGTGTGCACGCCTTCACTGTTTCCTTCTCACATTCTGTCCTTTGTTCCTTTTTGCGTGTACTGAAAGCCCTCCTTGTTTACCCGATGCATGTTTTAGTGCAAGATAGAATTAACGAAAGACCAAATGAACCTCACTGGATATAGGTAGCTATTAGAGATTGATCAATATGGGTTTTTTCATGATACAGATTGTTTAGAATCCAGAGCAACAGATGGCCGATAAGATCTGCTGATATTTTTGGGCTGATATATATATATATATATAGGGCCAATTTTGATTCTTTTCCTCAAATTATGCATTTAAATTTACTATAAACTGACCCAAAGCCCCTTTTTTACCACAAATCTTTGAGAGCTGTGTATCACATTTAGTGCAGTTATCTCTTCGTATCAAAGTGTTAAAATAAAGCTTTGTATGTAAATTCTAGGCAGCAAATCCACCTAAACAAAATATCGTATATGTTGGAGATGTAAGGCCAATAACCGATAAGATAAAAAGTCAGAATATCAGCCCATATATTGGCCAAGTTTTGACAACTTGATATGAGAAGAAAATCTGAGTGGTCATAACAACACTGGGTTGTGCAAATAAATGTATTAAATTATGATTTTAATGTTATTCTATTCAAGAGTCATATGTGTTCTGCCACTCAAAACCTGGAGCAAAGCCAATTTTGTGTTCTTTTCCTGTATAGTTTTTGAATGAACTTGATCTTTGTCAGCACTAGCCTATTACATAAATTGTTGTTATTGCATGTAAAAAGGTGTTTTAATCATCATTATAGTATCGAAATCGCTATCGAAAATTGCTCTGACATCGCGTTTGTAATATTAATTTTGTAACCGCAGTAGATTTAACTAACCTCAACTTGTGACATTATTGAAATTCCACTATATTCCTCCTCTTTATTGCATAATTGTAAAAGGTTTTCACATAAATTGCTGTATTGATCTAACATAATGCAGTTACAGATTTCTTTCCAATCTCTCAGCGTCCCTCTGGTGTGAGCCCTGACCTCCCTGTGTAATGTGCTCTTCAGTAGACCACTATCTGTGACATATTTATTTAGTTCCGGGGCACAAATTGCAGATTGGAGACGCGTTTGTTTCTGTTGTTCAGTGAAGTATGAAAATAATGAGATGCGTTCTTGTCCACACTGAACTTTTCACCCTCTGAGATCAACATTTGACCTGCTTATTGCTTTAGTTAAGTGGTTCCACATTACAAATTCCATCTGCTTTTAACTGTATTTAACTGGTAGCTTTTATCTCAAGGAAAAAAAAAAAAACATGTTCTCAATGTTGTGGTATGAGTGTCTTTGGAAATGGGCAGCAAGGTTTTTTTGGGGGAGGGGGAATTAGGAAGTATTGGGATTTGATTGGTGATAGAAATTTGAAAAAATAGGATTTTGTTCAGAGTTCAGAGAATTGAAAACAGCCCTTGAATGAAATAGGAACTAATAAATACAAGAATCCCGTGCATTTTAGAACTACAGTTACAAGGTTTTCTATACAAGACAAGATACTTTGTTGTTTACTGTCAGCCTTTGGTATTTGCTAATTGCGTCAACTCAAATTACCATTTCAGTTCGATTGCGATATATTGCACAGCCCTACTTCTAACCACAAGAATTTTTTTACTGATGGTACCTGATGGCACATTTTCAAATCGTTTATTTTCAAGACGCCATATTGCCAATCAACCCCCGTTTTCACCGCATACGCCCATTTCTCTGTACTTACTTCGATATGCGTAGGATTTGCCCGTGTTGCGTTGTCATTTTCGTACAAATGAAAAAAAAAAATCTGCAATTTAAAATGTGCAAATTATAACATACTGATTCACAGGTGTCGTAGATTATAATTATACAGCAGGCTCAAGAGCAATATGTCTTCTTTAAAGCTTCATTACATAACATTCTGGTGCTAGGAATGTCACCTGCAATTCACGGTATTATAATATTAAAGCCACATTCTCCATGGACATAGACACGGTTAATGCCATAACCGTGGAACATTACAGGTTAAGCAATATTTCCATGAAAACAAGAAGGTAGGCCAAGTTACGAGTCAGGTCTGTGAAGAGGCAAGCCCACTCACAGTAAGGATGCATGTTTTCAATGTATTTAGCAATAAAAACACCCATAATGAAATCAGTGTTTTTATTGTAATCTCTGTTTTGGCTGAAATGTTACGCAGTGGTGCTTTAAGTTGGGGCTGATTCCTTTCAAGGGGCCATATTACACTATTTTCTGATCTATGTTATAATGTTGTTTCCTCATCAAAAACATACCTGGGATAAAAAAAAAAAGCTTATAAGAGTCAATTTTGCCAAATATAGGACCTTTAAAATCTGGTTTACATAATACAGATTTTGTAGTAGTTATAACCAGCACTTGGTTTAATCTAAGTTTAGTTTAGACCTTAACATTACGATCCTGGTTCAATAAAAGTTCATGTTATAGCTTTTCAGTGGAGAGATTATTAAAGCTAAGACTTATTTAAAGAGTAAAACAGCATAAAATATATAAATTTGATGTGCCATTAAAACAAAATCAAATGTGATAATATAATTTGCTGCTATAACTACTGCCTCCTGGTAAATATATGAAAGTCTCAGTGTTGTCTAATGCCTCTAAACACCCATAAGATGTTTCACTAATGGCTCTTTAATGTGCAATGAAAAGCACATTAGCATTAATCACTTTTGTAATTTCACTTCTGTCAAAACATGACTCTTTGGAAATGTATCAGGTCACAACGGTGAAGAAGTTCAGCAATCAGTGTTCCGACTTTTTGTTTAAAGAGTTTATATTGCACTATTTTCTGATCTCTGTTATATTTTTGATGAGAAAACAACATTATATCTCGATTTGTGTTGTGTTGCATTTACACATGTTTAAAACCTGCAGATTTAGGCTGTTCTTCTCTCAAACGGAAAATACTCCACCTTGTGATGTCATGTGGTAATACAGGAAGACTCCACAGTGTTTTTAAACTCCATACACCTTCACCAGAATCATTTGGATAATCTCAGCCCTGGAATTGCCAATCTTTACTGAACTAAAGGTAAAAGGCAGCCGTTAACTTGAAAACTACCACTACATCATGTAATGGTACCACTACGTGACCTGTATGAACTCATTACAGGACATATCCGATTTTTTACCTTGTACGTACATCTTTTCACCTCTGCTCCACCCATCTATACTTCCCCTCCATCCAGTAGCAAAACCATCAGCCACTTCAGGCTTTCAATCTACTCTCCACCACCACAGTCTGGATGGTGGAGTTTTTAGAGATGGGTGATTGATACATCGTAAGGATAATATTGAAACAGTTGTTTTGAAGACATGCAAAATTGTAATATTGAGTATTTGTTCAAGAAAAGGGAAACTGTCAAAAATACATATTTGAAAGTAAAATAGGGGGTGTTTTACCATGTAATTTTTACAGTCCTTTTCAGTTTAACATTACATTTATTGTGTAGACTGTATAAAGAAGTGGACTAAGGGAGTGTTACATCACCCATAACGTTCGGCTCCAGTCAAATGAAGCTCATCAAAACTAGCAGCTACAGGGGCAAATTTGGAGCCAAGTTCCATCTTTGGAATTCCGACCGCGAGTATCATAGCAACCAAAGAGCCAATCCGGAGCGAGGCTGATGAAGGCAATGCTCCCTGCTAAACCAGCGATGCCGGCGCTTAGCAACGCTGTCAGTCAAACCTGTTGCTAACGCTAGCGGGAGCGACCTCGTAGAAAGAAGGCGCCTGATTTGTCTGTTATTAATGGTCATATACTTAGCAACGTTGTCAATCAAACCTGTTGCAAACACTAGCGGGACCGACCTCGGGGAAAGAAGACACGTGATTTGTCTGTTATTAATGTTCATATCTTGATTTACGGACAAAATAGTGAAATAAAAACACCAGGCTCATGTAGAGCGGCTATATACAAGCATTTTAAGACCAAAATTATGAGCCTGACAGCAGCAGTTACAGAGAGAGGGGCCACAGTTTTTCAGTAAAAAGTGGATTGGAGCCAGAGTCAGCTACATCAACTCTATTTGGAGCGCGGTGACTAGCAGGTTAGCCATGTTCAGTTATATATACAGACTATGATTTATAGGCACATTTTAGCACATTTCTGACAGATTGCAAAAATAGTTTGTCTTATATAATACAGTAATTTGTATAGAAAAAGTATTATGCAGGTTGATAGACAAAAATAAATAAATAAATACAGCTACCTAACTCTAACTCTCCCCAACAGCCCTCACAAACAAAGAAGTTAAGTTTATACAAGCAAATATTACAAAATCAAAACTATAAGCCTGTAAAATCTCCAGCTGTGTAACAATATGAGATTTCCATAGGGCCCACACCCACAGGGGCCTAACCAAATGCACTGGTCACATTTGCATAGCTCCAGCACACAGCAGCACCAAGCCTTTTAAACCAGTCTGTAATTATGAATGTGCATGTACATGGTGAGGCTATGGGAGATTATAGACTGCTGTTTAACATTATAAAGCGTAGCTTTGGTCAAATTTAAGTACTTATCTACAGAGCACAAAACAAAAATCACTCCTTTTAAGTGGACATATTGCAAAATTTTAGTCATGCAGTTTCTACTAACTTGTGATATTTAGTGATGATTCCAATTTAAAGTAATCAGTAATTTTGTTGATGGCCATGTATTTGAGCAATATGTGTCTTGCACCAGTACAGATATAATGAATAAGTAACTCTTGAGGTGAAAATAAGTCTGTTGTGTACTGTCCGCAATTATAAAGCGTTTTACTGACTGCAGATCAGGAAGTGTGTGTTAGCATTGACAGTTACTGAGTTGATTTTCCTTTCAATAGAAATGTGAGTTAACAGGACTGACATTTGAATAAACTTCAGCTTAATTAACAAATTAATGCTTTCCACTTCAGTACCATTTACCACAAAATAGACAAAAATACATGTATTCATCCAAAGGCCAAACTCTGTTCCAAACCACATTCTTTTACTGCCACAGGAGGAGCTAAAAAGCAATTCAATGAAAACTAATATTAACAGCCCTACTGGTAGTTTTCAGACTCAAGAATGTGATGATGTCATACTCTCTGAGGGGGAGGGGCAAGAGACAGTTTCCCAGGTTGATTACATTGTATTTTACAATTAAATACCCAAAAGGCAAAGGCACAAATGTTGAATCTGATCATTTCTACTGGCGACAAGACCCAAGAACTCACTGTACTACAGCAAAACACTTGAATTTAACTGTATACTTTTAGCTGCCCCCATCTGTATTAAATATTATTGACCCGTAGAATGTTGTGTTGTCATCTGAAACCCAGCCATAGTTTCAAGTTGATCTGTCGTAAACTTACTGCATAAGAAACAAGGCATGACATTTTTCTGACAGTTAACATACACTGTTGCTATTCTTGACAGCCTTAGTTCACACTTCATGGTTTTATAGGCTAGATCAAAACAAACTTACAGAAATGAAAAGCTTTCACAAGAATGGAAAAAATGTCAACTTTGAGTCAAAGACCAAGCTTCAGTCTCCAACATGAAAGTGGCTGTGTGTGAGTTTTTACCATGTGTTTGAGCGATATCCCAGTACAGATATAGCGTATAAGTAGCTCTTGAGGTCAAAATAAGTGTGCCGCGAAGTGTCTGCATGTAATTATAGAGCATTTTGCCCTTCTTGAATCAGGAAGTGCATTGTTACCATGTTAGTTGCTTTACTAACTCCAGTCGGGTTGTGAAAAGCGCCTGTAAACTCATCGCTGTGAATAATTAGGATGGTCAGAATGCATAAGGTAAGTGAGGAATAACTCTGGATTGCTGCAAATAGTTTAAAAAGTACCAGTTCTGTTTTTCACGTTTTGAAGATGGTAAAAATCACAGACAGCGCCTTCAAGTGCAGTTTTTGAGTAAACCTGACCTGACACCTTTCGGCAGCTAATTAAAAAATTCAACTACAAATCACTTTCAGTTTCTTAGGCTTTCTGCTTACTGCACTTATCCTCACTTTACAGACACATCATGTATTTGAAGTGGGGCTGTGCAATTAATTGAATTTTAATCAAAGGATTCAGTCACTTCTAATCGTCAATGATCAGCTTAGGTCTTTAAATGGAGACGTCTACAGCCGATCCTCTGTCAGTAAAAGTATGTGGTTAGGAGCAGAATTCAGACTTTGGTGGAAGAAATATGGCCCATTTTACACTATTTTGTGAACTACGTTATAATGTTGTTTCCTCATCAAAAACATACCTGGAGTTGTGTTTTGTTTCATTCACACGAGTTCTTCTCTCAAACAGAAAACACTCTGTTCACCTAGTGATCAAACAGAAAACACTCTGTTCCACCTAGTGATGTCATGTGGTAACACAGGAAGTGCTCCACTGTGTTTTTAAACTCCATACACCTTTGCTAGAATCATCTGGATAATTTCAGCCCTGGAATTGTCTCTACTGAACAAAAGGTAGCCGTTAACTTGAAAACTACTGCTTAATGACATCACAAGGTAGAACAGAGCATTTTGAGCTTTGGAGATGTAGACAGACTAATAATAAAGCATTACTCAAATATGTGTGAATGAAACAAAACACAACTTGTATGTTTTTGAGGAGATAATAACATTGTAACAGCTCACAAGAGTCAGTTTTGCGTAATATAGGACCGCGAAATAGCAAGCAAATACAGTATTAAAAGTCTGTATTATTTACGTCTGTATTATTTATGTTCAGGAAATTATTACGCAATTTGTATTAGTTTTTAGAAATACAAAATGAAATTGCATCAAAACAAGTGATCGATCAATATATCGCCCAGCGCTAATTTGAAACATGGTTAGCAGCACAGCGAGGCAAATCAAGCAGTAGTGTTCTTACAAGTGTATTCAATTATCTACCGGCTTTATGCACGTACAGTGAGGCTCAGAGCGCATTTGTAGGTAATGCCGTATCTTGAAACCAGAAAGACAAGTACAGAACCACTGATCCGACTTGTGCATGTTGTAATATGGATGTACATAAACATAATGTCATACGAATACATTTGGGAACAGAAAGTAGGGCTGCAAGATTAATCGCATTCATTTTATTTTATTATACTTGCATAGTGTTCTGTTCAAGTTTTTTTTTTTTTTTCTAATATTTATCCATCTTGATTTTTGAGTGCCTATGTCTATTCACTTGCTGTTCTTGAACTGTGGAACTGTGGAACTGGAATTTCCCCATTGTGGGACAAAAAACGTTCTTTTTGTCTTTTAACAACAAACTATCCTGTCTTATTCTGCATAAAAAACTGCTAACCCTGTATTTTAGATCTGTACAAACATGAACTGTAATTCTTGTGTTAGTTTGTCACTTCACTTCTTTTTGTCAATGTTTAAAATGTGAACTCTGAACAGAATCCTCTTATTAAAACATAAATCCCAAATCTAATCACAAAGCTTGTCAGAAAAATCACAGTGAGATGTTTTTCCTAAATTGTTCAGCCCTCAAAGAAAGCATATTGGCATCTTTACTACATGGTTAATTATAGTAATTTAGTATGTTATTTAAAGTTTAAAGTTTTCTGGTATTTCAAGAGCCAAGATAATGGATAGCTCTTTCATCTTCAGTGGAGGAAGTTTGTTCTAAGCAGAGACAGTAGGCAGCAACTAATTGGGTTTTTGCTAAGCCAATGCAAGCGTAGAAGGACTTTCTACTAAATGCTTGAACCATTTCTGTTCTTTCTCTGCACAGTCTGATCATTTCTACATAATCGCAGCTTGCTTCTAGTTTAGCATATTTTTTATAGGCTCGCTACTCCATCTCTCTCTAAAAGAAACAACTACTGTTTTTTTTTTATATTGCAACAGAAAAAATATACATTTCTTTCATCCTCCAAAAACTGCAAATGAGAACTAATTGTTATCATACCATTTTATGTAATAGCCCATTTTGGATCAAATTTACCGTGACAAATCATTAAACAAGCAAGAAAAAAAAGCAGTCTTGTATACAAAGAACAAGAAATTGCAACTTCATGAAAAAAAAAACAAAAAAAAAATCGTTTCCGTCATCTTCCACAAAATGCTCCTGTTAAATCTAAACTTAAGTGTGCAGTGTGTCCACGTAAGTGCCTGGATTCTCTCTGGAGCCCATAAGCCTAATTTATTGCATATAGCGTTTTAATTAGTGTGATCAATACTCGATTAGAGAGGATTTAGGTGTGCAGCGCTACAGGAAGACACAGCTAAATTAGACCAAACACCTCGTACTCAGCAAGCCCCGCTCTTAATAATTGATACCACGAGACGATCCAAAAAGCGGGTCTTTGTCTGACAACGGAGGTACGCGATTTTACAAGAGTGCATTAAGACGTTTGAGCATGGCTGTCAAGTTGGAAAAACGCGAACGAATTGGGGGAAAGTCGGCGTTACCTTGCACGGTGATCCTCGGAATTGGCTGGCTTCACTTTCGCTGCACGCCGGTCCACGTTGAACCAAATCCCGCGCTCGTCTTCTCGTGGTGGCGCTGGATGTGAGCTCTCATCACTGATTCATTGGAAAGAAAGAAGACACCGAGCGAGCGAACGCAGGTGGAAACTCCGACTCGATTCGCTGTTGAGGTCTGAAAGCGGAGGAGCACGCGCAGCGCGTGTTATTGTGGACTGGAGGAGAGTGAAGAGAGGAGAGGATGGTGACACGAGAGAGAGGGACAGAGAGAGAGAGAGAGATGGAGGGAGAGAGAGAGAGGGAGGGAGGGAAGGAGGCAGAGAGAGAAGGAGAGAAAGAGGAGGAGCAGTCGGGTGCCGTCAGTTGAACAGCGAAGGTGCGTTCCCGCTGATGCGCTGAGTCCTCGCGCAGCCTTTACTCAAATGTGGCTCACACTAAACTAGGGCTGCAACTAACGATTACTTTAGTAGTCGGCTGGTTAGCGATTATTTCATCGATTAGTGAACTATCAACCAATCAGGCTATTTCTACTGTATACTGAGATTTTTTTTTTTTTTTAAACCAAATAGGGTACAGGTTTAAATCCTGTGACTGAAGGCTTCTAGATGAAAAATATTTACGAATCCAGTGTGTTATTGATGAAAATCTTATTGACAGTTAGATGTAATAATGCCGCTGTCTGACGTTAATGCCATAACTCTGGAACATTCACGACAAGACAATAACATTTTCACGGAGACAAGCAGAAAAGTTACAGTTCACCATTAATCTCTAATGTCTGTGTAATCCCTCAGTCGTCCAGGTCTGGTCCATAGTAAAAGCCAAAAGTAAAATCTGTCAACTGGACAAAAAGTTGTAGGAGTGAATAACTTTTTGTCCAGTTGACAGATTTTACTTTTGGCTTTTAATCTCTAATGCAATATGCGTTTGGCATGGACCCCGCAGCCCCCAATAAACTGTGCAATTTTATCACCATTCTAGATTCAGCAGCAGCTATCACATGATTTGGTGGGGACTTGACAGTGAGAGTGAAAATGTATTAAAAGCTTACATTTTACTTTTATTTTCTTTAAGTTAATAATTATAAAAAGATACATCTCTAAATAGAAGATAGCAAACCTGACATGGAAAACACTCTAACAGACCTACTAAGTCTTGCCTTAAATCAATCAAGACACATCTGCAGCACCATAAATAATGTTTTTTTGTTTGTTTGTTTTTTTGTTGTTGTTTTTTTTCATGTTTTCAAAAAGCCTTGTTAGTTTCCTGTGCGTTACCCAAGGACAGCGCAATGTGAAAAAGGGGAGGAGTCAGACTTGAACTCACCTTGACCTCAGCTCAATGGCAAACTGTGCACCACCACTGCAGTATCTGGTCAAAATGAGAAATATAATAACCCTAATATGTTTTCACCCTTCATATTTCCATCCACAAAAAAAGGAAATTCGCAATATGAGTTGACCACTGGGTCCCAATACAATAGAGTATAAAGGGTCATGTCATGTCCACAGACTAGCCCTGGGTCCCCTTTGCTGCATGTACTGCCTCTAGGGACTCTTCACTCTCCTTTTCCTCTCCACCTTCACCCATGGCCCTTCCCAACCATCGAGAAAGACTCATCACCGTGTCTGTTTCACCACCAAAGGCCCTCCCAGCTATTCCCCCTCATCTTTCACCCAAACTCCCCCCTCACCCACACTCCCCCCTGCTCCGCCTCCTCAGCCCTCATCTGGTCCCTCACCCAAACTCCCCCCTGCTTGCCCTCCCCTGCCTTCCCTCAGAGCTTTTATCACCGAGAGCTAGGACGGAGTTATATCTGCAGTTACACCACATACACCACGCCAACTGTCCAATCAGAGACATTTAGTTCACATTCCCTGTAAGAAGATAACGTCCAGTCCTACTGAAACTAATCAGGAACTTGCTGTGCTCAATGTCAGATCTTTATGTAACAAATCAGTTTTATTCAATTATTTTATTTCTTTTAATCTTGACTTTATGTTTTCAACCAAAACGTGGCTTGGCAAAAACACATGTAATTCACTTCTAGTGGAATCAACTTCACCTGACTTCAAATTTGAATCTGAAACACGAG
>KN478083.1:26156-64730 GCA_000787095.1 Periophthalmodon schlosseri | reverse complement strand
ATATATATATATACTCACACACACACAAATTCTCTACCCAGTGATTTGACAAATGAAATATTCCGTAAATTCAGTGTCCCTAATTGACCACATGATGGCAGTAAATCTCCGTAAATATCCTAGGTGCTCTGTTACGTCTATTTATTTAAACTTTGTGAGTGTTTCTGAACACATTCATGTTTACAAATATTTTCATCTATATTTAATATGTCTTTTGCACACGTGAACTGGTACGACTTGTAATTAAATGGGCTAATTATCTGGTTGTTATAAGAATTCTACAGCAGTGTTAATGAAGCCCAAATCAATAAAAAACAGGTCTGTAATGAAGTCATAGTTCAGAGTGTGGACATGGATGTTTAACCTGGGGTCAGGTCTCCGCTGACAAAACAGACATACAGAGCACGTAAGGAGCGCATGGAAAAATCTTCCACACTCATCAATATAAGTCCTAAAGCAAGAGACAACAGGGACAGCTGTAAGTCATTCTCCTAAGCAACAGAACAGGAAAGGACATGGACTTTTACACGGAATTACTTTTACTGAAAATAAATGTCTTCCATAAATTATAAAATGCTGTTTACAGCAATTAGTTAACCAATAGCCTGTGTGTTACTGAGTTATGTGGTACATTTCATTGATCATGATGTCTTATATTCAAATATCCAGCTCATGTTTTATGTTCCGGAAGAACATTACTATTTATTTAAAACCTTTGAAGTGTTAGGCTCTTTGACCGTTGCTAAAAGTTTCAGTATTTCTTTAATAGTTTTGCTGAAATCACTTCTCTCTCCTGCTCTCACAGCTCCCATGAATCAGCCGTAGCCCAGCCTTATATGTGAACTTTGTCTTTCTATGTCCAGCAGCATGAGTAATGGACATGACAGAGACGACACCTGCCCTGACTGAGCTCAGGAGAGGAGGGGCCGGCTCCTGATGGGACAAACACGGCCAGGCTACAAACTCTCCAACACTATCACTTATGGTGACAGGCCAGGAGGGGCCGCGCTATTACCAGACCAGGGGCCAGGCCCACAGCAGGGCCCGTCCTGCCCACGATGGATGGCTCTCTCTGGGGACTAAATTAATACTGGGAGTGGAGTGAATTGCTTTTGGAACAATGTCCTCCTTAGGAGCTAATCAGACAGGAGTTATCTAGTTGTGCCTGTGGGCTGCAGGGCTGTGTCCAGGCACCAGGCAGCTGCACACTGAGCCATGGAGCTCCCCTCTGCAGCAGTACTTCACATGTGATGTTCCTGAGCCAAAGATAAAACACTTGTGAATGGCACATGAAACCTATTAGAGAATAGTAAAGTACAATAACTGTTAAATAATAAGAGATATTAATTACATCTTAGATTATTATTCTTTTACGTTTGCCTCATAATGAATAAATCAATCAATTCTTTATGAGGTAGGTCTCTAAAGCAAAGTCTTACAGTTCATATACTTTCTTGTTTTGTGTAATAGAATCAAAACTTGTGACACAACCAAAACTTGTTCTATGTGAACAAACACAGCAAGAGCATAAAAAGTCTCATCCCGCTAAATAAGTTGGGGGATTGCATGGTGTGACCAGAAAATGTCATCAGCCAGCAGCTCCAGTGGCCATCAGGCAGTGTGCAGCACGGAGCGCTCTTCTCTAGCCCTAGGCACTGGGCACTTGAGCAGGCCCCATCCCCCTGTCCCTCCCCTCCTCCTCTGTCTGTGTGTCTGTCTGTCCCTCTCTTTAACCAGGCTGCTGTGCGGCCCCACCCTCCTTTTTCTGTCACCCTCGGGCCCCGGCTCCCATAGTGTCAGGCCTGGGTGTTGACAAAGCAGCTCGCCTTCAGAAGACACATCAAAACTTGCCGCTGTTAGGGTGTGCAGCATACAACAAAAGGACAGAGACTGAAGTTTCTTTCTCGGGCCATTACAAGACCCAACAACATGGCCGCTGACAGAAACAGGCCCCGGAGGATGCTCTGTGTACCAGGAGTCACAACCGCATCACCATTCTCTTCAAAAGTGCAGATCCCTGTTCTGCTCTGGCTTGGGCTGATGACATTGATGGATGATTGTAAATCTAAAGCATAAGTCAAGGCTTCTGCTTGATGCCACAGTGACACATGCATTCTAATGAGGGCTGTGGGTGCCGTGCCATGCCAGGGACTCCCCCCGAGGGTACGTTCAAGCCAAGGGACTGCTACATGATGCATACCAGATGTGATATGCAGGCATCACACAGTTCATTCTGTTACTGTTAACCAAATAGTAGCAGCAGCAACAAAAGCATAAGATCATTTTTCCCTCTGCGCAACAATTCAACATGCAGACATGAATGTGTGCTGAACTGGAAGAGCCACGAGCAAAGTAACTCAGGACAGGTCTGACAAATTAGAACTGTGTTACAAGGTGCAGTTTGGTCAAAAAAACACAATGGCAAAACAAGTAACATGAGTTCCTGAGCGGACTTAAGAGTAACACATATGACACAAAACAGAGACAGACATAATTGCTCAATATTGGAATGTACGTTTTGTTATATCTGGAGAGTGTAACACTGCAAATGTGTCTACAAAATGGTCTGAATTCATAAATGAGTTCTGCAAGAATACATTGCACTGCTGTATGGAGAGCTGCAGGGCCCAGGACTTAGAAAGCCTATGGTGGTCAAAGACATTTCATTGTTATCACTAGAACAGGATCTAAAGTCAGATTGATACATGTTCTGGGACTCTGCTTTTAAATCAAACAAGCCCTGTCTTACAAAACAGCAGAGATGATACAAGGTGATGCAAATAAAGGAAATACCAAATTACAACTATGAAAGTTAGCTCATTTGTAATAATTTACAATTACCACCAGAGATTCCTTTCAAATAGAATAGGATGTGGAAAAATAAGTATATTATATGTTCATGTTTTTTCCAAAGAGCTCAATTTGTGTTCCACCAGGTGCATGTGCATGTAGACCTGTCACGATAACACGTGAACCATGATATATTACTACAGGAAAATATCACAATAAACAATAACATTGAAACTACTTTATGCCACTGATTAAGATTAAAATAAAACAAGATCATCACAGCAAACCATTTTTAAATAAACAGTATAATTAAATGGCCTGAGCTGCAACAAATAAATAACAGAATGTGTCAATAATTAGCCATAAGAGTGACTTATTCAACTCTCTACAGCTCCAATCCTATCGTAACGCACTAAAATAACAAAAATCTCCCAAGGTTTGCAAAAAAAAAAAAAAATGTACCCATAATACATACTGAGCCCCAAAATATATTGTCCCAGCTTTCATATATTGAATGTCGATATAGTAATTATCGTGACAGGCCTAGGTGCTTGATGCAATTGCAAGTTGTAGTAGCTCCTTACAGTAGCTCTCATGGAAACTAAATGCTGGCATTAAGCAAGCAGGTAAGTTTAGGGCTGTGCTTGTTAGGTGATTGTGTGCAACCCTACAAATGTTATTCATACACTGACAAAGTCTTTCTTTCTCTCTAGCTGCATCTTTCTCTCTCTCCCTGAAATAATGAACAATAAGTGTCAGTACGCCACCTCAGTCACGCACAACATCAAGCAGAATGTCAAATGGCTGCAAGAACCCAGCGATTGACAGCCACCGGCTCTGCCAGGCATGCAGATTACTGAAAGCAAGTTCTCCGTGTTCTTTCCAAACTTTCTCCACACGCCCGAGGGGGGTGTAAGAGTGTTGATCTGGTATGAATTGCTTGAAAGAAATCTTTACAAAGCTCAAATTTAAAAGGGTGAATCTGACTGTATGACTGTATATAGCATATTGCACTTCAATGCTCTCATACAGCATAAACGACTGTACATATACTTGGTGAACATGCAGATATTAGGATGAAACCAAGTGAGATAGACTTGCATTTAAAAAAGGAACACAACTGAAATCTAGCCATTGTTTTTTCATTATTATTATCACAATAACAACAGACATTTTAATTCCTAACATAATTAACATAGTAATTTTGCCAGTACACCAGTAGAGGGTACTATTATGTTGCTTGTCACTGTGCGTTATTCTAATTTGGAAAAGATGTTTGTGTTTCAAATGATTTTCCTTTTGAGGCCTTGTTGAAAGCATGATAAATATACCCAAAATGTGGTTAACTGAAGTATAAGTGTAAAAATATAAAAAGCGTTACCCCAAGTCTTGGCACATTGTACTAGAGGCTATATTGCTGTTAAAGCGTCATGCATTCATTCATTCATTATAGCCAGGTACAATGCCAGGTTATATAAGATTCTAATACAGTATTTATTTGTCCTTTGACCTCTCGGCTCTGGAGCAGGTGGCCTTTAGAGCCAATGTTTATATCTGTCATTGCATCCCAAAACTGAACACAAATTTTCCAAATGACCTACTTCCCCTTTCACATAGACACCCCTTTAAAATCCATAAATTAAGGAAATTAACTGATGCAGCCCGGGGCCACTTTGTAAGCTATTTAAATCTTTAAATTTACAACATGCCTGCATACTTCATGTAATTGAAGTAACTCCGGGCGTGTTTCCTTTAATGAGAGAAAAAAATCAGTTTCCCCTCCAGTTCGAACCCCTGGCTGGAAACAACAAATCTGCGCCGCAGGGGATGATGGGAGCTTTCTGAGGTCTGTCTAATTACGCACACTTGGCGCGCTTCAAGGAGAAGCTCTCACTCTCACGAGCTTAGTGCAGTCAGATTCACCAAATAAACCAACTGACTTTAACACCATGGTAATGTAGCTCTCTACTGTGCCTGAAATAAATATAAGTGTTAATTAAAAAGGTATGTTTATAAGATGCACAAGCGGAACACATGTTGGCGAACGAAGAACTGAAATAGGCCAGTTAGGTATAGTCTTGTACATCATAAAGATAAAATGCAATGAATGAAAAAAGAAACTTATTTGTAAAGTTATTTCAGTGAAACAATAACAACTTTCTACACTGGTTGGCGCCAAATATCAAGAAACCAACCCGAGCAGCCCCTCTTAGACTTAGTTCCAGAGTCATACTCGTCATCCCCGGGTTCAACTATTCAGTTATTTATTTACTGAATAAACAAACATACATACAAACATATAAATGGTGCTTTTTCAGCGCACCTGTCTCAATAAACGTGTGGGTTTGACTTCACATTATATCCAGTGTTTAGAATAGAACAGTAATCTAACAGAGTCTGTATTTCCCCCCAAAGAGAGGAAGCTGCCCGTTTTGACTGTGAAGTGAGAATATTACGGGGAGATAGCTCCATCTAAGCCCCGCGTTATAATTGAAATGGCGCATTCGGCCGCAGGCAGGTTGTGAGGGCGCTTTCTGCGGCGGCGCGCGTGCATGTCCATGGACGTCATTTGATTTTAATGGCCTGCAGGAAATTTGGCATTACAACTCCAGACATTAAGGCAACGAGAGAGCAGGAACAGGGGAGCGTAGCGGGCACGCGGGGAAAGCACCGGGTCAAACATTTTGGGTGAAGGATCTCTACATTTTCAACATCTACTGAGACTTCATCAACAAGTTATTTATTTCGCTACACATTTTCAGAGCGGAACTGTGGCACTGTAAACTTTACATTGGGAATGGAGATGGATATGGAAATGAATGCCTCTTAGCTGGAACTGCCTGGGGACTTACATCAGACCAAATGACAATGATTCAAATGTGTTTCTGCTGTTCCAAATCTTCTCGGAGACAGAGAGAGCAAACCGCGTTAACAACTTTTTTAGTTGAAAATTAGTAAACGTGAGCTGGAATCGTTTGGAGAGTAGGGGGTATCACGTTGTGTTCCTTGAGAAAATTGTCTGGGCGATAGAGTGGAGTTGAGCTAATTGTAGCCTAATCCCTGGCCCAGAGGCGCATGGGCAGCCCGGAGCAAGAATCTTCCTTTTTAGCCCTGCTCTGTTATTTAGAGACGGATTATTGGCTTTCTTCTTCTCATAACAAACTGAAGGGACTGTTTCATTTAGGCAAAAAGGCAGATAAGAAGCTCAAATACGGAGCCAGTTTACACCAGGAGCGCACGATTTTACGCGTATCCAAATAAGAGCGTAAAAGGGGAAGGAGATCGTCTCATCGATGTTCAAGGTAAGGACGCTTCCTGTGCACTTTGATACAAAGAGGCTTGTTGAGGACAGGTCGAGGCAGCCGTGCAATTGAACCATTTAAAGCCACAGAGACTCTTTGCAGCCAGTCCATCTCGGTCACACACTTTCACCCGGTACAGAGGTTTTCCGTGAGACAGCGTAGCAATCAGAGAGGAGCTAGTTCTTACTAACTCCAGTGCACTTGGAGACAATACTAGACTATTTTACCTTGCGTTAACATCGACTGGGACTGTCTGCCGGTACGGATTTCTTCCGGACCCACTACAATGTTTGAAACGGTATGGCTAAAATTAATTTGCATGCTTTGTTCGTATCACATGTAGTACATATTTGAGCCTTTATCGTGCAGTGTGGTTTGATTTTAACCGTGCTACTTATTCTCAAATCTTGGACATTACCCCCTTTTGTCAACCAGGAGCTGAATTACACGTTTCTAGCTTTAGCTCTTAATTCACATCAGGAAAAAGACGCCATGTTGAGTATTTGGTAGAATTAGGATATGCTCTGGATGCGCGGGGCTTTTTTGCTTTGATTGTTTTTTTTGTTTTTTTGTTTTTTTGTTTTTTGCAGAGACTTTTTGTGCTCGTTTTGTGACGGCTTTCCGTGTGGGCTATTCAGTCTGTTTGATGGATGTCATAAGAGGAAACGGGATACTCGGTTAAAATGAATGGGGTCAGTGCAAAGAATAGCTGCTCCTATGAGAAAGTTAATGCCTTTACAGTCACTGTGGACAGGTGTTGTGAAGGAATTCTTCATCGAGTAGAGGCTTCTGTAATGTTTGCGCGCGTTTTAGGAGGATGTTGTAAAAAGTGACCGAGAAATAAAGGCATTTCACAATTGTGCGTGGGTTCCCAAACTTGTCAAGTCTGTCCAAGTTTCCCTCTCTCCACGGATTTGCAATGCAGCCTAATCTCGTCCTCTTGTAATCGCGTTAACCCAACATTCTACCGAGACAAAACACGGTGGAAAAATAGTCTCACTTTTAGTCCAAAGGCACCTCCAGCTCAGAGCCCGGGGGCACATCTGGCCTTCAGTTACACTCAAATAGCAGCTGCCCTCATTTTGATCAAGCCACTGAGCCATATTGTCTGTTTATAGCAGTTTCTGAGATTTAGCCATATTATTTCATTTATTACAGGTTACGAAAGTGCTGAAAACCAACAATTGTAGTTCAGTAACCGTAATTCAAACGATTTAAACATAAACAATTAGGCTACTAATAATTTCGTGTTTTTTGCCACATGTTGACCTCGCAGTGCGTAATTCTGACACCTGCGCTCACTTTGTAATCAGGTAATTGGCTCGGATAAAGCCAGATAAATGATGCAATAAAATCTCAACTTGCATGTCAGATAGATTCCGTTTTCATGTTTCTGGTAAACCGATTTGTAAAAGTTGTCAACTGAAAGGGAGAGACCCTTTCTGTCCTCTTGGTGCTGGTGTGTCTGGGCGCATCATGTCTCACACATAAGGCGACCTTTAATTAGAATGTTGCAGCAGCAGTTTGTTTTATTCCCCTGGAGGCTGGCACCTAGCATTCCTCCCTCCCTCTCGCTTTCTCTCTCCCCATATCTGCCTGTCTATCTCTCTCTCTCGCCCTGCTCCTCTAATAAGCATTCTCCGATCCTCGCCTCCGGTGCTGCAAGAAAAGATGCAAACATACTTAATTAGAGCGGTGGCAATAATTTCCGGGCTAAACATGCGACCAGACAGTCATGGAAGTGATATGATAGTATCCAGAAAAGATAGTTGGTGCTCCCCCGTGTAGGATCACGGTGTGTGCGGACTGCCTCCTTTTCTGTGGTTCCCATGGCTTTTCTCTACACTTGCTTTCAGGAGGGCAGAAGCATGTCTCGGCTGTCGCTGACCCGGTCCCCGGTCTCTCCTCTGGCCGCTCAGGGTATCCCTTTGCCGGCGCAGCTCACCAAGGCGAACGCGCCTGTCCACATTGACGTTGGAGGGCACATGTACACCAGCAGCCTGGCGACCCTCACCAAGTACCCCGACTCAAGGTAACCCTTTAACTATTTCAGTCATTTTAGTTCTGATTTATCTGTTAACATAGCATTTTGACTCTTATTCTAAATGATCACTAGCCTATATCTGTGCTGTGCCACATTAAGTGCAAGATATACCCAAATTATTAGAGTTTTATAGTTATAGATAACATCTCCTTTGGTCCATCTCCTTTTAGGAATAAAGCAATAAACTGCCTTTAATGTTTTAGTTTGAGCCATAATAGTTTTATGGAGTCTAATAAATACAAAAAGCTTAAAGGCACATTGTATCTTTTTTTAGGCTATATTATACAGCTGTCAAAATGACAGGGCCAGTGCTCATAATGCTTTGCCCTGTTTGGCCTGGATTATAAGTGACAGGTTTTTTTTACATTTAACACTGAACATTCACACTTTCAAAATAGTGTAGTTTTGAGCATTACAATTAAGTAGATTAGAATTAGATCTTTTAGATTGATTTAATAACAATAGTAAAAAAAAACAAAACTGTAAGAATAATTATAGGTCTATTCTTTTTTGCTGTTTTAGTCTCAATAAGACGCCTCATGCATTTTATGATTTTGTACTTTGAAATTTCCTTCAGAAAAGACATAATTCAAATTGCATCTTCACTAAACGTTGCCCTATTAGAATATATCATTTTCAAGCCCCCTGCATTTGCTGCCTTGTACACAGCCTGTCACTCAGCACTACTTCCCGCCTCAGACTGCGCATCAGCTGACAGGTTCCCATGTGGGCCAAGGTAAACATACAGGAGGTTGTTAGAAATTCTGCCAAATTGGCTACAGGAAACAATCCCCCATAATCCCCTGGTAATAAAGTCTTGATATTCACTGAGTACGCTGACAGGAAAACCCTCCAAACTCTCTCTTTTATTCCTCTCTGTAAGATGTCATGAGAAGAAAGAGGCTCATCCCAGACAAGGATTTATCATTGTTTTATTTATTAAGACGCATTTTCAGCCTGGAACCACGGCGTTGTATAGCTCAATCAGTAGCCATTACATGTGGACTGAAAATGAAACATAGGACTATTTCTTGAATGCCAGCATTCAAGAAATAGTCCTATGTTTCAGTGGATTTTTAAACACGTCTCCATGTTTTTATTATTAATGTGCATTTACATTTTACAAAATTAAACATATTTTTTCCAATAAAATGACATGACGCCTAAAGACAAACAGGTGCACTTTTGTAATATATCCATAAGAACCAACAACAGGCAATGTTTACTTCTAGTATTTGTGTATATATTATAGGGAATTATTAGTCATATAATTTCATAATAACATTTTGGCATGAAGAAGTGTAAGCTATTTTTTCATCCTTTCCTCTTAGCATTTCTACTCTGGGGGCATCGGTATTGATTTGTTATGTATTATAACATGATGGAACCCTCTGTATTTATCTTGTCTTGTGGTGACAGGTAGGTGACAGGTAGTTCACTATTGCTACACTATTGGATTATTTTATTATTAGAGTATGGAGGAAAAATTAATTATAGGCGGATTGCATAGTCTGTATAATTAATACAAACTCATATATGCAAACACACATTTACTTATCTTCTGCACTGGACGTTTGTTTAATATTGTTCAGTTAATTTCAGACTGGATAATTAATAGAAATCATGGAAATAGGGGACTGCCATATCTGACAAGCTCTTCAATGTCAAGCAATGGGAAGTTGTAAGCTGAATAATACTAGTGTGAATGTTCTTTCTCTTGTCTTAGCCCTTTTCTCCTCTGCGTCCTCTCCCACTCTCTCCTCCACGTCTCTTTCTTTTCTCTCTCCCAGCCTCCTCAGTGTACATTTGGCCCGGGGGCTTCACTTTCTGCCTCAGCCAGTGGAGGAAGGAGGGGCTCTTTTGTGTGAATTAGGATAATGGCTGACAGCAGAAAGCAAAACAATCACTCTAGCAAAGGCATATACATATACGCCGCATATGGCCCTGTCCAGTCTCGAGGTGCAAGGATAAGAGAGATGACAAGTATAAAAGAACAGGGTTAAAGAGATTCAAGTTGAGGATTACTTTTAATAGATTGGTGCTAAATAATGCAGCGTGCCAAGAGAAAGTTAGTCTAGTAACTAATGTCTGGTTGTTCATCTTCTTCTATACGGCCCAAATTAAGGGACAAGGGTCATGAAAGTTTGATGTAATTCTGCGTAGATTCACACGAGGCAGTGGATCAGTTACTTGAACCGCTGGAGAATTAGGCCAAATTATTATATTGAAAATCTGTATCTGTTGGTAGCAATCACAATTTCTATTCATTATTGTTGTTGATATAGTGTAGCATTATTTATCACTGTACATAAACTTGCAAAAACTTGCTCAGATAAATGAACTGATCTGAAAAAAACTTGTTAAAAGTGTTGCCATGAAATAAATTATGACTGGGGTTAAATACAAACCCAAGTTACACTCAAATAAAAGTTCAAGAGGTGCTTTGAATGAACAAGGTGACCAATCATTTTTCATTTGTTACAGGAACTAAAAGCCATTATTCCAACAAATGAACTGCATATACTATCTTATTGCGGAATCTAAACAATAAGCTACATTTATTCCAATTATATATGCACTTCCACACAAGACAGATTTAGACATTTGTCATAAAGTTGATTATATGAATTAATTTTCAGATAAATGGTCATACACTTCAGACTGTAATTCTGTAGTGTATTGTACAAATTGTAGTCATATAAATTTAATTTATAGGTCAGTATGTTGTTTGAAAATCAGCATTAGATATTGAAATGTTAATGCAGATTCACTGCATTTTAACAGGTCATGTAAAAATGTCAGTGACAATGTAGTGACACCTATAACCGAGTTGTATCTCAGACTCCCAACCTCCAGCTTTCGTACATTTTTGGCTTTCATTGTCCATTAGATGCTCATATTTCCAGATAGCTTGTGTTTAAGTGATACCTGGGTACTCCCACCTCCCTCAGCTCTTATCCTCCGGCTGTTATACTGAGTTACGCTGCTGCATGTATCCTGCCAGATCATGCCCACCCACTGCCCTGCTGCGTGGCCTCCCTGTGTACGGCTGGGGTGGCACATCTGAGCTGTTTCTGTCCTTGATAACCTCCCACTCCCACCTCCTCCCTCCTCAGCCTCTCTGCTTTTTCACGTTTTGTAGCATATTTATACATTCTTGTTATGCCCATACACAGACAGGCCACATTATTAGGTACAACGGCCCATGTGTCTCAATGCAGTGATCTAATTTTAGTCTATTACAGCAACGTAATGGTGGAGTATAAAATCAAGGTTCATAATTAAGGGAAATACGTAACCATTCAACATAGTTTGCACTGTTGTAATTTACTTAGAAAGATAGACAAATCAGTACCAGCTTCTAAACAGATTACAACCAACGTTGGCATTTCCTATCTTGTAAATAAATGCATTGATTTACTGCCATGTGATGTGTAAGTTTGCAATGAGAAGTTCGTTTGCGAAAATAGATACAAATAATAGAAAAATAAGATTGTTTATTCTTTGCATATTTTTGAAATGCCAAAGTTGTTGCCACTTGTTTTAACAGCTCTCTCTATATCCCATTAGGAGTTCATTTTTCAAATGTATCCAGTCTTTACAATAAAGACTTGAAAAAGTATTTAAAAATCTCCAAATAAGTTATGTATAGATTTCCTAAATGTCCTTTAGTTATAAGTACATGTCACAAACCTGGATAAGTTGAAAAGGCTGCCTAAGCAAGGGCATCTGACAGAAAAATATTGTTAGGAAGCAACAGTGCCAATATTCACAAAGAAAAATGAACAGGTGAACCTAATATTATCGCCGCCAGTAGTTAAAGTTGTCCACTACTATAAGCTCCAACCTGTTTGAAAACTCTGTGCCTCTTGCATGAGAGGCAAAAATGAGCAGACCAACACAGAAAGAGAGAAAGTGAGAGCGGGAGCAGAGAAGAGAGAGAGAAAGAAAAGAAAAACAGGCAGCATTTTAATTGCTTTTTAAAAAAGTGGAGATGAAAAACAGAGGTAGCCTGCAGGGGTATGGTGAAATTCTAGCTGGAAGAATTGCAAGACCATATGAGAAAGGAACACCTCGGGCCAAACAGGGAGATGAGTATTGGTTTTTTATAAAGCATTTTGCATCGATTTCCAGAGAGTACGGCAGAAGAAGAAGGATGGAGACGGTAGAAAGACAGAAAGTAAAAGAAAGGCAGAGAAAAGGAGAGAGCAGAGGTTTTATTGTGTGGTTTTAGTGCAGTCCACTCAAAGAAAAGTCACATTTATACTGACTTTCCAAATCTTTATAGTGTAAAATGATAAATTGCTGTGGTTTGGTTTAACTCAGGGATAGGATTACAGTAGTGTTCCCCGAGAAATCAATGCAAGACAATGCAACCTCTCCTCTACAGGCTTACACATGTGGTTACAAATAGGTTTTATAATATTCTTTGTCACGTCGCTCTGTCAGCTAATGTAGAGGCAGTTGTGTGATTAAAGAGCTGATTACATCAAAATGAAGATAATAGCAGCAACGCAGCACCACGCCAAGAGCAGTTTCTCAAAAGGCATGGAAACGGGTAGAGGTTACACGCAACAACTTCTAGTGCAAATCATTACTACGGATTATTCACTTCGCCAAGGCAACAGGAGCACAGAGAGGGAAAGATGAAAGTAAATGAGCGCAATTTAGGTGTTGGTCTCACTGCAATTTGAAACACTTATGGAAATATTTGAGAGCTGTTTAAAAGTATTTTACATTTTTTGCTTTCTGAGGACGACATTCAGGCAGTCAAGGAATCAGGTGTGGGAAAATCTAGAACAAACCTAGGTAACTGTTGAGGTTAAATTATACAAGTTTGTATACAATTGTACAAACAAGCTATTTAAATATTTCCAATGTTGGAATTTTAAAGATGGTAGTTGAATCCCATTAGTTCCCATACACTCCCAGTATCCCAGTGATCCCTGTTAATGGAGTGTTGATTTAAAAAGGGTGTCTGGCATAACATTTGTGCCAAATTAATATAAAAATCAATAGCACATTTTGACCACTTTCAGCGCTATCAGAAAAGAGACATGACAACCAAGAGTAAGAATAATGTATACTTTATTATGTATCATTATACTACTAATAATAAAGTACATGCATACCTTTCTCTTATTACAAATCAATATGGCCATAAATATCTTGCCTTTACAAATTCTCTTCACTGTTTATCATACTTTGAGCCCAGAACCATCAAGTCTTAAAACATTTGGTCAGATAATAAAACACATTTGTGCCAGGTGTGCCTTGTTGTCCTCCACCGGCTCGTACCTCTTTCCCATTCCCTCTGACAGCTGGAATAATAGAGCTGTAATGCTACATTGATGCTATTAATTTTTTGTAAGTACAGGCAGCGGGCGTGTGTGTTGTTGTAATCTTTGCAGAAGGGACACTTCAAACAAGTCTGAAATGGAGCGAGTGCGCCTTAAGCCCCTTGTTTCAACCTGGGATGCTAATGCGTTTGGAGCTTGCTGCTAATAAAATTGAAAAATAAATGGAGGGTAATTGTTTCATGCATTTGAAGGGAGTTGCTCATTCTATTATGTCTGTGTGTGTGTGTTTGTGTGTGCGTGTTTCAATTTCCAGAATCAGTCGCCTGTTCAATGGCACGGAGCCCATCGTGTTGGACAGTCTGAAGCAGCATTACTTCATAGACCGGGATGGAGAGATATTCCGCTACATTCTCAGTTTCCTCAGGACCAGCAAATTGCTCCTTCCAGAAGACTTCAAGGTATGAGCACTACCCACAGCTCCGCACACTGTACAAATGGTCAGTGATTTGTGTATTTGTTGGTTTCACGGCTTGCACAGTTTCAATAACTTAACAACATAAAAGACTCTAGCAGTGTGAGGGAGAGAAGTAACACTGGCCTTTTCTTTAAAAATATGGTAACAATTTTTTTAGGGTACACTATGCTTATAGTGCTATAGTGCACTAGTGCTTATATCATTCTTTATTCCGCCCTTATTAATGTTTTATTCTATATAACCTAATAAAGTCCTAATAAATGCATATTAGTATGATGTTAAGACATGAATTATAATACTAAGGGCTAGTGCCATAAGAAAGGTAGTTTGTACTTATTGACACTTATTCATGTACAAAAATGTTTTCATGTTTTCATACTCAAAAGCACTAATAGGAGTTTACTAATAAAAAGGAGTTTATTAATAGGAAAGTGTTAGTAATTAATTAAGACATAAAGACATAAATTAGCAGCTATTTAGATTGATAACTACACCCTAAAAATAGCATGTCACCAAAAATATATACTGTAATAAGCAAATAATCTTTATAACTCATCAAATACACTTCCCACTTCCTTCTATTCGTAATGTTAATTACAAGAACAGTTATTACAAGCAGTAATTAGGCACACAATGAAATATAGACCACTAAGTAAGTACAGTAATGTTGAGGTGGCTAGCTAAATGGAGCACAGCCAGTGCTAATGTGTCAAGCCCTGCACTACTATTGATTTGCATTCAAAGTCTGTTTTTTGTACAGGTGAGAGACTATAAGAATTGTAATTACTGTAACTTCTAAGTGGCAGGGCTTGCACATATGCAATACAGCTCAACCTCCAAAATTTTAGTCCAGCTACCAATGTTTTGCCAAATGTTTCTACAAGTTCTATTATTTGCGACCACTTGCAAAATGTGATACATTGGACCAAAGTTATCATGCTTTGCAGGTTAAATTGGGTGGCTCGTATTTTAAGTAAGAACAACAAAAACACTGATAATGATAAATGATCCAAAAGCACACCTTGATGGCAAAAACGCAGCCCTGCATTAAATAGTATTTTACAAATTTTAAAAGATACAGTTTTTCTATGCCAGCAGCTGTTAAGTATTAATGCCAGGTATTGAACAGTGACTTTCCTATCAGAAATAAAGGGCGCTGCAGGCACAAATCCCGAATGAGTGAGTGTGAGGGTAAACTGTTACAAATGAGCTTGTGTTCAGGCAGGGTATAAATAAATAATTAAAACCACACATGAGTTTGGGTCAGCTGTGCAAATTGAGGTGGCATTTTGTTTCTGTGGAACCCATTTGACATTTCTGTTTCTTTTGTTGATTGGCAGACATTTTTCTCTTAATTTCTAATCAATTTTGCTGCTTTCATGCCAAAACCAAACTAATAATAAACTGTAATTGTGAAAACCTATTACATGTTTGCACTATTGAACAGCACATTCATTTCTATATTGCAGTGTAATTTTTGCATCTTTCATTTATTCATGACATGTTGTCCAGCGGCCAGCTCCCCAGGCTACCCGGATTTGAACCATATCCAAACCTTATACAACACTTGAAAGCACAGCATGTTTGGCAAATGATATTGTGAATCACTAACCATTACTTTTCTTATTTGCTTCCATATAACGCCTTGACAGTCCAATCAGGCGCGACCCCTGTGAATGAATGCAACAGCGTCATTGTTCCTACTTATCATGACCATTCTGTATGAGCTTGTGTGTTGATATGCGTACCTTACAATTTGTGTGGAGGCAAAGGGAGAAAAATGCAAATAGTGAATAGTGCATGTCCTTATCTGGAACACAATCAGGGCTGCCGTCGCCCCAGGGCTGGCTCTGTTGTGCTGCTGGCTGCCATGGCGCTGTGTGTTTTGCTAAATCAATGTGAACGTCTGAGCAGAATAGAAAATGCAAAACTTCTACTCAGCTTACATGAGTGGAACAAAATATTCACCATTAATAACCCTCCTCGTCTCATTATTCAAAGTACAATTAATCACACGACTGTAAGCATTGCTCAGTCGTATTGAGGGTACGGTTACAGAGCGGAGAAAGAGTTAGCGGCATCCGCGTGGGTTTATTCTGGCTCAAATCAATAATGCTTTGTTTTTGCAGGTATTTAGAGCTTGTTGTGGATGGGTAAGGCAGCTTGTGAAAAACTGAATTTTACTGGGTCATTCTGAATACTATATCCCAAGTTACTTACATACCATAAGAATGTCCAATCTCGTTTGATCTCGGAAGCTAAGTAGGGCTGGGCCTGGTTAGTACCATGATGGGAGACTGCTGAGAATACCAGGTGTCATAGTGGGGCTGCAGTGGCTCAGTGGTTAGAGCATTTTCACGCTTAGACCAGTGAATACTGTCATTGTGTTTTTGAACAATACACTTCACTCACTTTGCCTTCAATGTCCATGTGCACTGGTGTAAGAATGTGTGAGTGTGTTTGTGAGAGCAAATGGGAGACCACAGATAGAACTTAGCCCATGACAACAATCCGGCGGGTTTATTGTATATACAGTATATCATGTATGTTCATTAATGTACACTATCCTGACCAAATAAACAAAGAAACAATTTTGATACATTTATGTTTAAAAAAAGGGATAGTTCAGTCACCTATGTACATTTTTTATTTTTCCATAGATAATTTCTAGTAGAAGTTAGAACATCTTCATTCTTGGTGTTCAGTTCCTATAGCAGACAAACTGACATAGCGCAGGTCCCATTTAACCTCTCCTTGTGTGGATTTTTTGCCAGAACACACAGTGGACTTTTGGGGAGTTTCTTGTGACAGATCTCATCACTTACTTGTTCTTCATATCAGCTCTGGCTCAGCCTTTGTGCGTGCCCTGTCTGTCCTTCCCTGAGATGTTGCCTTGCCGGTGGGCGCTCAGGTCGGATCATTATTTTGAAGCTCAAACGGCCCTGTCTGGACACAGGATCGGAGGACTGAAGTGTCTGTGAAAGCTAGCAGCGGTGCATAGGAGCATAGCAGCAGACAGGACAGAGGAGCTGGCCCTGTCTCTCTCATCATCACCTTAGTGCTCTTAGCATTAGCCTTGTGTTGTGCTCAGAATGACTAAAATGGCCGGCAGTCAGACCCCTATTAAAAACATATCCATCCACGACTCCAGACCTGTGAAGGAAGAGGAGTTGCACTTTGATACAGAGAGAAGCCCCAAGCGCCTTGTCTCTCTGTCAGTGTCAGCTGGTGTAAGAAGACCACAGGAATGAGAGAAAGAGAACGACTCACTTTGCTTAAATATTGGACCATCAGCTTATGATGTGTTGCGTCAACATTTAAACCATATGTAGAGTTACAGTCAGTGTCATTCAGATGAAGATGCTGGTTCTATTCCCAACAGAGGTCCAGTAAGTCCTAGGGCTCTAGAGAATTCATATACAGTAAGACTGTTGTAGATGTATGTTTTTTCCCATGTGCGAACACACCACAGCAATTAGCTTTTCAAGGGCATTTCATGTGCTCACAAAGTATCAATATGCAGGTCACGTCTACATTGCACAAAATCAAAGTTTATTCATAATGTGAAAGCATAAGAATAAATGACATTGATGTCTAAACTAATTAGTGTGAATGAAGCTGTCTTTCCTTCTGCCACTTATCAGAGGAGGGATTTATTAATTACTAATTATTTAGCCAAAAGATTTTTCATTGTTTAGTTCTAACCTAATTAAATCTTGTTCTAATAGCAGCTTAACATGAGGACACAGTCCTCATTAGCATAACATTCACTTCATACAATGAATACATTAAACTCTTGGCTCATGATTATCCTCATGTTCACTTGCACATATCTTTTCCTCACCCTTTCTCCTCCTCCTTCAGTGGAGAACCTCCACTGCATCGTTTTTTGTTTTGTTTTTTTTCAATGGTAGCAGTGAATGATTGTGCCATCTGGTCTAGTGGGAAATTACAGGCAAGAGCACAGGGGCAAATTGCCCTGAGCAAGCCATGTCCTGGAGGGAGAGGCTGAAAATCTGCTGCAGACTGCATACAGGAATGCACCGGCCCACTTCACTGGAGCTACACTCACGGCCTTTTGGAGCCCACTCACTGAGACATGCTAAAGGCTAACGCTGCGCTGCCAACAGCTTTTGTACAGAGAGCAGAATGGAGATGCTTTGTTTATGGACACAATGGTCCTGATGATCAAAGGCCAACTTATTGCATATTTATTGTTTTCTTCTATCACATTTTTACTCCTGAACTAATGTCATATGTGGTCAAAATCACAAATATTAAATTATAGAGTTGGAAGTCTTCTATCTCATAACATGTCAGAGCATGTGCAAGTATCACCCAGGTGTGTCTGGAGAGGGCAAAGTGCACAGCAGTCCCTCGGTAATTAGAGGTTAAGTGCCTTGCTCAAGGACACTTTGTTATTAGTCGCTGCAGGTAATCCATTAGCAACATCATAAATGTACCTAGTGGTGTCATCCTAAAGCTACTACTTCCAGATTAGCCAAGTACAATGCACTGTTGTGACCCTATGTGTGCCTGTGCGCAGGACTTCAACCTGCTGTATGAGGAGGCGCGTTACTACCAGCTCACCCCCATGATCAAGGAGCTGGAGCGCTGGAAGCAGGAGCGTGAGCAGCGGCGCATGGCCCAGCCCTGTGACTGCCTGGTGGTCCGGGTCACACCCGACTTGGGTGAGAGGATTGCTCTGAGCGGAGAAAAGGTCCTCATCGAGGAGATCTTCCCTGAGACCGGAGACGTCATGTGTAACTCTGTGAATGCTGGCTGGAACCAGGACCCCACGCACGTCATCCGCTTCCCCCTCAACGGCTACTGCAGGCTCAACTCTGTGCAGGTACTGTCCACATTGCCTGATCTGTGTGCATGTCTGTGCCAACAGGGTTTAAAATCATGGTTATGGTAACACTGAATGTTTCTAAATAACCTCTTGGGTTTACTGTCTGACTTTGGATTGACAGTGTGTGTGTTTCTTGTCTTTTCATTTGGATTTACAATGCAAAGCCCAGTGCTGAGCAAGCATCAGTCACTACTGTACAGATCTGTGTCAGTACAGACAGAAGTGAGTTTTTCTCCATAGTCAAGCATTTGAAATTTGTAATATAATTCAGTCAATTTCTTATCCCATTCTGTGTAAGAGTCATGTCACAGAATATCATAAAGCTGTTAGGTAATTGTACCTTTTGTAATCCTGAGCTATGGTGGTACATTTAGAGATTTACCACAGAGAAACATCCCAGTCAGATGAGATATAAAGTTAGAGCGCTGTGTAAAAGAGAGAAGTGGAAAAATAACAAGCTCACACTACAGGCGCAGTGTAAGACAGAGCCCACAGCCACATGCAGGCTTGGGCTGAGACGAGCCTGGCCCCGGAGCACCCTCTCTCTCAGGCCCTATGTGGACTCTGACACCTCCATCCCTTCCTCCCCCTTTCACCCCCCACCTCCCCCCTCAACACTATTCTGCTCCAGACACTGCTCCAAAGAGCATAGCCCGACAGGCGGACAAAGCACGCATGGACTGCGGCCATGTTTTCCTGAGAAAAATGAAGAAGAGGAATGGAAAAGAGGGGGAAATGATATGCATAATTTACGCTTTACTCCTTTTCAAGACACAGCTTCTTTAAAAAAAGAGACTCCAATATAACATTGCCTCAGGCAATTGAAATACACGTATTGCATTTTTTAATACCATACTTACAATTTCTCAAACAGCCTAAACCGGTTTATACTTCTTTTATAGATTTTTAAATGACTTGCAATATAATTAATTGGCCGCATCAACTAACACAACATTTTCTCCCTCTGTTTACCAGTGAGCTGCTGCTGGATGTGAGCGCATCACACTAACACAGTCTGAAAGGACTTTTTATTGTGCGGCTTTAATAGCCAAAATCAAATCCTGTTAAGAGGTAAAGTGCAGAGGAAGACACTGGCTGTATCCATAGGAGCTGCCTGTTTCCTTTAGTCAGTTTTACTGGCATAAAGTGCTGTCTTTATTCTCACACTCACTCGCCCTCTGCTGTAGACACATATGCTAGCGCAGGACATGGCCCGCCTCATTGGCTTGATGTAGATGAAGACACACGGAGCAGATGGAGGTGTTTTTCACTGTAAGGGGAGATTTTTCTAAACAACTTACTCATTCTGTCTTCTCTCATTGTTGCGTGAAGGTATGGGAAGGTTAGCTAAATAATCCTTATGCTGGCCTTGTGTCCTTGTGCAGACAAAGACACTGTGATCCTGTTACATTATTGGACCCCGACCCTGGGGAACAGACACCACACCCAGGCCCCAGGCACAGGGGTCTGACAGGACATAGAGTTGTTTATCAAGACCTTTAAATGTTTGTATTTATCCTCTGTCACAGAAAAAGAACTTATGGCAGACTGTAGTGATGTTATCAGGACGGAGGTACTGTTGCTATCTCGCCTCAGGCTGCAAAACTGAAAAACCATGTGATACTCAATATGGTCACAATAAGATAATATTACTCAGTTTTTATTGTTTACTAGCCACAACAACCAGAATGTAGTTTATATTTACTGTCCAGTGAATAGAAAATTCTGAAGACAAACAAATTATCTTCAAATCATATGCGATTTGCATATTTGGCATAGAGTCTTCTAGAAATGCCCTTTCTTACACAACCAGTGTATTTCTGATGTCATGTTGTTTAACTATGTTGTCTTCAAAACGCATAACTATTTCATTTCATTTAACCGTCTTTGTTGAGTATTCAAATGTGCAAGAATGCGAATAAACAACCCCACCTTGGCCAATGATTTTCCCTCAATGGAATTTAGAGAATAATACAAACCACCTGTTCTGTGATGTTGCTCCACAGTTTAACACAGGGAAAACATTTAGCCAAAGAGCCACAGAGGTGTGCCCACGCGCCCATCCTGCCGCTCCATACATCACTGTGATAAAGCACTGGGATCAGGCCTGGTCCAATCTGTCCTTCATCAAAGTGACAGCGCAGCCAGTGTTAGACAAGACCCCCCTGTCCCCTTGTGCCTGCGCCACCACACAACACGCCCCAATAGACTCCTATGTCACACCGCTACTCTATCAAACTGCTACTGTGTTCAGAGAGGAGATACTAGTACTCGGTGATAAGTATGTCTAGTAACTATGGAAGATGTTTTTGTCTCCTTGGGCTTTTGAGCAGTTAATAATAATTAATTTCAAATGTTCTGTTAATTTTATGCACAGAACTAGACAATAATCCAAGCTCTGAAAAGTGACTTACAACCCGAGAAAAGAGAGATAGAAAGAGAAAGTGTTTTTTCTTCTTAAAGACCAAACATGACTGTAACTGTAATTAACCTACATACATAAACATATTAAAAAGATATTTTAAATAAACAAATAATTAATATCAAAGAAGCAATGGTCAGAACTTTGGAGGGTGGTGCCTTGATTAAAATGGTTAATAATTATTTGTAGAACCGAACATATATTTTAATCCTCTAAATTGTAACATTGTTCTAAAATAATACACTTTAGACATTTTAAAATAAACTACTGATATGTATTGACTTTTATATTTTACATGTTATTATACTTTTCAGTATAACTCAATTCATGTGTGCCTGTCCATCCATGTATTTGAGCTTTATAACGCCAGCTTGTGTATGTTGTACTGCCAAGCTACATCCTCATTGTCCAAATACATTTTTGTTGAGAATTTGGCAGAGACATTCCTTCATTTGGAAAGGAAGCATCTTGGCTATTTTATGCCAGATACTAGCTGTAAATAAAGAACAAAACTTGTAGCATACAGTTAGCTCATTTTGATTGTACATTACAGATTTTAAATAGTTAAAGACAGAAGAATTATTTTGTGTCACTGGTGTCAATCGACTTATGTGGTGAAAATGTCTAGCCTCTCCTGAATGTGTGCACTCCAGTGACCATTAATAATACATAGAGCTCTGGTTCACAGCCTAAAGAGTCATTTGCTTTGATTTCAGCGCCACCATCTTCCCTGCTATAAATGCTATAGCGACCAGTGCTAGGATGAGCAGGGGTAATTCTCCTGATGGGTGGCAGCTCAGTGAATGAAAGGTGTACAGAGTATGAGGGCTGATCCCAGTGCAGCTACAGTCAGAATACATGAGAGTGATCCTGATCTGTCAGAGTCAAGAGTGATGGTGCACAGAGAGAGGGCTGTTATTCAAATAGCTATAGTCACAGGCAAAGTTCAGGGCTCAATCTTGACTTTGTGTTCTATATTTTGTGTTTTGAAAGCCAGAGGCAAGATTGTTCAACTCCATCTCAAGACAGAATATATTATCAGTAAAACATTAGGGTGTGAAATAACTTTTAATGTCACATGAGTAAAAGTTTAGTTGATTATTTTGAAGTAGTAGTAGTAGAGATATTTCTGTGAAATGAGTAAGAATATGTTTCTGCTACCACTGTTTGCAATACTAATGACACTTTACTATACAATTCAACTTTTTTTCCTAATCGGAAAGATGACATTAGTGTATAACTAGCAGAAATTAGCAGAATTTATATGAGATAACCTGAGCAGTTAAAATTGTCTCTAGTTAATAAATGCGAATGTTTGTCTGTATAAATATGTATGTGACATAAGAAAGAAACGTATAATACTTTTTACGCTGATTGAAAAATGATGCAAAGGTCAAAAGGTCAGTTGCTTTGAATTGCGTCCTTTTTTGTGCTGTACCTTGTCTTTGTCATACTAAGATTTTGTGTTTAAAAAGCCATAAAACCCATCTTTCATAAAAGATCTCCAAGCAGTCTGTGGGCACAAACATATATGCAGGGGATATGTACAGTTAGCAGACGTGAATGCTAACAAGCTGTAATTCCATTTCACACAAATCCCCATGTTTGAAAAAAAGAAAAAAAAACTTCTTACGGGTAGGTTGCTTGCTTGCATGCGACTTTCTGCTTCCCTTGTAGTTTGTTATGGTTTCGCTCAAGTTGGTCAGGAAAATAAGCAGAGAAGTACAACATAAGCTTGGATCTGAAGGCCTGCGGTGCGCACTGTTGAACCAAACCAACCAGGAAAAGCTCTCTGTATGTCATCATCTGGGATAGATTTCAGGGCATTGTCCCGTGGTCTTTTAAACCCCATCTTAATTATTTTGTTTATCCCCCTACGGCACTCTCATTCACAGTTCGGCCTCATACAGTCATTAAAATATCCCAAAACTATCTAAAATAATACCCCCAAGTCTTCTGTGCCATTAAGTGATAAAAGTATTCTGTATCTTTATTGATCGGGCCATTCTCCTCTGTGACCAATATCTTTGCAAGCGAGTCCCACATGAGATGATCGGGGGGTTAAAAAAAATATGCAATGTGATGCAATGATCAAAGCAGCCTATGTAATATCATTTCCATAATCGTTAGACTCCTCTGTCATCTGTCATGGATTTGGGGAGAGTGTTTGATGCTTGGGCAGGTCTCTTAATTAGGCGTCCGCACCATCAGCTGTCTGGCCGCCCCTTCTGTCTCACACATTACCAAGTTTGTCAGTGCCGTATGGCCCAAGGACGTTAAAAAGTGGGCGTTTAAACTTTTTATTTTAATTTTTTGTAGCAAGTGGTCCGTTCTAGCAGCATGCCATCCCACATTTGTGCTTTAATTAGGAAATGCTTGCTTTCCGATTGCTTCAACAAGTGGGTGAGAGAGAGTGTGTGTGAGCAAAGTGCATTTCATTACGTTTATTTTGTTTAAGCTATGATCCAATGCCCTCAAATGTGTACTTTTTGCCAGTGTCTAAAGTAATCTATTTTGTGTGAACTTTTCGAGCCACGCATTTGGAAGAAGGGTTTTGCCCTCAGCTAGACCTTTCACTTTTATGTGCTGCACACTCCATTAAAAGGACGTGGGAATAAGTAAATACACTGCTGTGGGATTTAGTTAGATATACCCTCAACAAAAACAAAATTTTAACAGAAGATAAAACTGAGTTCAAGTATCTCAAAGTGAATCCACATGGCATACTAGGGGCTAACAATCTCTTATGTCCTTACTCCCTCTCAATATTCCTTACACGTCTTCATCACTTGTGGACCTCAGCTCTCTTCATTACGCAAATTAGGAGCTCCAGTAATCACTACGCAGGGCAGACCCTTTACCTCAACGTGCCCAGCTGCCTCTTCTCTTTCCTTTCAGCTTGTGCCGCGGGTTGGATTCACAAGCAGAATGAATATTACAGAGGTGTTGTGATGTCGGACTGCAGTGTGCGTTTTAGACAAGTCCTGTGTGATAGGATGGTGAGCAGGTTAATTACTCAATCACATTCAGTTGTGCTTGTACATTTGAAAGTGAATTAGTGGTATTAAGTCACGCAGACTAAAGGCTATATTGTTTGTTGGTTATTTTGTGCATTTGGCTAGGTATTGTGTTAAGTATTGCATTAGTTGAAAATACAATTAGTTAAATTGATCATTTATATCACATATTATCTTAATAAGAATCAGAAACAGAAACTGAAAACTTGTTTAGTCCCTTGACATAATATCAGACAGCAGTACCGTAGGTAGCATTTAGTGGTATTATGTGAGAATACGACAGGGGCGGGTTGGCCCATCTAATTACAGATAGTAGCTTTAAAGTGCATTACAATTGAGTACAACTGGGCAATATGCCACTTTTTTTTTCCCTCTAACTGAACAATCTTGATTTTTAAAATTTCATTATATGTAATAAAATTCATTGCATTCGTTACAAAGTGTGACCTCTGCTCCACGTGCATTTATTTGCCCAGAGGATTGGCTATAGATCTTGACTAAAAAGACCAAAGCATATCATTGATGATTAGAAATAACTGAATTTCCATTTCAATTAAAATGATTATTAAATTACAGATTAATGGCATAGCACTACAACAAATTACAGGCAATTAAAGGCATCAGTATTGTAAAATATGTGGGTAACAAATTTCAGTCTCTTTTGTTAGTGCCTATATAAGAATTATTTACCTTTCTCATCTCCTCCCTTTGTCTCTATCGGTCTCTTGTGCAGGTACTGGAGCGTCTCTTCCAGAAGGGCTTCAGTGTGGCTGCGTCATGCGGTGGTGGAGTGGACTCATCCCAGTTCAGCGAGTATGTTCTGTGTCGCGAGGACCGGCGGAGTCTGTGCATCAACACTCCCATCAGAATAAAACAGGAACCTCTGGACTAAAACCCCAGTGTAGAGACATACTTCAAACTTAACCCAGTACCCACCTTCTCAGTCCCCTGTCCCCGCTACGCCTCCATGGGATCACCCCAACCCCACTGCCCCTTCTCTAGTACAAAAACACTTACTGCACTGGACAGCTATAGGTATAATTCTTATAAATAGCAGAGGCATGCGCACCTTTGCCAGCTCTGCAGAACACTTAAGGGGAATGTAGTACCAAACAAAGAAAAAAACACGCATCAGCAACATGCGTTTTTGAATATTTTAAACAGCGCCCAAAGAATCTGGGACTATTTGAACTCTGCTCCGCTTGTTTTATTTGTGGTAATTTTGGGGAAGATTCATACTTTTGGGGACACGTGTAGTCTGGTCTGGGACTATGACTACAAACTCCCCTACCCCCTGTCCATACACCCTATTGTCCCAATTGGCCCCATTGTTCTGTATGGGCCTCAAACAACAGCACTGTTCACCAAAATGATTGTTTATTACTGTTTTTTTTTCATTGTTGTTTCTATTGTTCCTATCATGACATGGTGTAAACAATTATTAATAGGATTATTTTAAATGTCTCTTTTTCTCAAATATGAAGGATGTATGAATGCTGTATTCATTAGACGTTTGGAGAGCTTGTTGAGAGCATTTCTTGGCAGTAGCTGCACAAACTCAAGATGGCCACAGGCTATGTGGCTAAAGCGATCTGGCTGGCTGTGCATTCCGAGACGGAAAAAGTCTCATTGTTCAAACGCCGCATGGAACAGAACCTGGGAGTTTCAACAATGTTTATACTCAAATGTATGGCACACATTGAAAAAAAAGTGCTTTGTAATTTGAAAACCTATGCTAAAACATATCTCTTAAGGACTCATCCAGGCTGGGTTGATTGCACAAACTGAAAAGAACTGCAGTTGAGTTTGAATGTTGAGGTCTTGAAAAGTATGTCTGTGCCAATAAGAGATGTACTATAAAAGTATAAAAAATATATTATTTGCACATAACATTGGAGTTATCCAGCCCTAATTGACTTGTTTAACCCAATTGATTCATTACAGACGATACCCTCTCCAACTACTTTGAAGTGCAGCAATAATACATATATAAAGGCAATGGGGGTGAAGTGTTGTGCCCAGGGGTACAACGGCAGAAATGTAATCTGAGTTACAGCAGTCTCATTATCAATACAACTAAAAACAAAACAATACCATTTAGACAAAGGGCATTAGCAGTTGTTTCACTTGTTTTATGGTGCAGGTCTGGATCATATAGAAGGTCTGTCACTTGTGATGATCTCATGTGTATATTTGGCAGCTCCTAAAGTGAACTGTACTCAGCAACAGTGTTCTCCACATCGAGGCGAGTGGGCGGTATTTACTCTATCCTGTTCTTTTGGTCTTATTCTCAACACTTCTGGATCAAAGACAGTAACAAGAAAGGCCAAGTTTTTTTTTTTTTTGCTATTTATTTGCAAGCAAGTTTTCCTGCATTCCCAAAAATGTTCAGATCTTTTGTGGTTGCCAACAGTTGTTTGAGTTGTTATTCCAACAAAGTGCAAATATGTTTATTAAAAACTGACTTTAGTGTGTGATCAATACAGATGGCCTGCTGTTTAAAGAGTGTGTAGCGGGGCTAATGTTGCTCCCAGCCCCATGTCAGCTTCTGCCCGCAGCCTACTCTGGCACTCACAATCAAGTGCGTGTTTGTTCTGACCTGCCAGTGGCCTGGGCTTTTGCATCCACTCGCCTCAAAGGGAATGGTCAACCAGGGCCCTTTTCAAGTGCGCCTCTTCACAGCACTGCTCTGCCCCCTGCGTTCTTGCCCAGGGCTCCCCCTCATGTGCCACTAGAAAACTTGGGTCTGTGCTACCCCCTGCTGCTCTGTCATGGCCATGCTCTGGATTTCAAACGCACATGCAGCACGGCACATCGGAGAGCTCTGCAACACGACAAATAACAAGTTACATTTGAACTGTAACCAACTTTATGACAAAGTGGGCCACCTCCACTACAAGGCACACTATTGTATACCGGTCAGCAGGTTTTGTTTGTACAGTTATTGTATAAGAAGAAGCATCACTCTGGGCTTTTTTCATGAGGCATGTTTGTCTCACTGAAAATACAGGAAAAGACTTCCATTGTGTACATATGAACTTAAAAAGGGTATACTAAGGTTCAAATGTATATTATTTAAAAAAAATGTGTCATCCATTTAGACTGTGATATTACAGGGCATGTGGTCAATTACAGTGTCACCATTGGACTTTTCTTGCTCATTTGAGATAATAAAAAGATGTACTGTACATATGCTGATCCAATGTCTGGGGAAAGATGGCCTGTCTAGACCTCTGGAGGGATTAAGGAAGAGGCCATTGGTGTGAGAAAACCAATATGCTCCCAAAGCCCAATATTTTTGCACCAAGTTAAACGGTTTAGTCTTTTCAAAAATGTTCCTGCTTAATTAGCAGCAGAAACCTAGAGGGACTTTTCATCATTGAGCAGCGGTGCTCGACCGAGTTTGTACTTAGCGTGTGCAGCGTTAGAAATGGAAATGAAGCAGGCCGCATTAGAAGTTGACTTTGGTAAAATTGTCTAGAAAAGGCAGAACAGCTTATTTTTCTTGGTAATGAAAAGAGCAAGTGGCTGTGTAGATTTCATTAAATCTAGCTCAGACTAGAGTTCTGACTTTTGAGACAAAAACAGTGATCAGTGTCATTTAGTAAACAGCTTATTTATTCCTTTACAAAATAGGTACAAATACATAAGTACTGTTTTTCACACAAACAGAACATTTTCAAGATATGTACAACGATTTACCAAAATACTGTGGTTCTAATAATCACATAGTTTTGTAAAGAATATTTACAAATCATTCTCAACTGAAAAGATATTTTGTGAGTACATCAGGAATATTGTTCTAGTCTTTTGGCTAAAAAGTTGTAGAAATGTTCACTTGTGAAAGCGCCTGAAACCACAGAAACTGTTGGACTCTCCACCAGTGAGTTGTGCTTGTCAGTAAACATAGAGCTCATTTTTACCAAAATGTGTCACGCATAAAAGCCAATTCAAAAAGAAAAATTAAATATATCACTGTTAAAAAGCTGACAATTGGCAACATCGTTTACTAATTAAAAGTTTTTTGTTTGTTTTTTTTTCTAAAATACAGGGACAACTTTTAGTTGTCAGGCAAAAGGTAATAAAAAAGTGCAGTCAGAATTTAAAATTCATATTTTTTTGTAATTACAAGAATACAAGCTGCATAGAGTTCAATATTTAAATAATATATAAAAAACATAAATGACAATGGTGCATAATACATGATTGATTAAAAAGGCAACAAACAATGAAATGTCTTAAAAGCCATATAATTGAAATGATAAAAGGCAAAGAAATGGAATGATTTGACTTCTGTTTCCAAATGTGAATGCAGCGAGACATAATGGAGGTGAACTAAGTGCTTCTGCAGACCTTTAAGGTTCAGTCTAATGCAGAGTTTTGGGGCTCATAGGTATTCCTTTAGTGAAATGGAATTTTATATTTAAATTTTATTCAGATCAGTCCCTCTGCAAGAAAATCTACTAATGCTAAAACCAACATTCAAGGACACAACATCAAGTCAGCACTATGTTTACATCAGTGTAGAATCTGTGGTGACCTATTAGAAACTTTGTGTGGTCATGTGACCTTAAGAGGGTCTGCCTTGGGACACACTCCATTAATAAAAAAAAAAAAAAGGAAAATTTTTATCTGTTTTAAAACATATATAACACTGACATATGGATCTTATTTTTAGTTGTTTACGAAGTGTAGTAAAATATACATGCTGTAAAATAATCCAAATATTTACACATACAGTACAGGATCGAGGTGGATGCTGTGATGTGGAATCTACAACATATAGTAATCTCGTATAGTGTTCAGCTATTACATTCTTTGAACTAATAGCTCAAACTGAATATTGAGGTTACCACAAAATAATCTATTCACTGAGGTGGTTTATCAAAGATACTGCTAACAATGTTTAACAAACAGCTACCATCAAATGTGGAACATAGGTAAAGCAAATATACCACATGCATGAACATGATACAAAAAGATGTGATAAGAACATTTTTGTGAGTTTTTCTTGTATTTCTTATTTTTTAAAAATGACAACAGACATCACTAGAGGACAGAGAAGATACAGGGCTGAAACGCTGGACCTGATCTGAAGGCACATGGCAGGAGGAGGAGGTTGTCTGCTACTTGAGCAAGGCCCGGTACAGCAGCACGGAGTGGGCCATGTCTCTCTCCTGCTCCATGTAAAAGATTAAGTCCCTGAGGTTGACCCGAGTTATGCGCTGGCGTGTGTACTGGCGTGAGGAGGAGGAGGGGGCTGAGGAACCTGCTGGAGAACCAGCCATACTTCCAACAACCTGTAACAGAATGACGGGTTAGAGTCAACATGTACCAGTTAATAAACCTTAACTCAACAATCGTGTATGACAAACTTTAATTCTCTTGGAGAAAGAAGATTTTTAGAATCTTGAGTGGTTGACATAAACTTTATGGGCGAATTCTGCCTATTAAACCCATCTTACTAAGATATTCGGGCTTCACCCAACAATCATGAAGGAGATAGGTATAATAGCAACTCTTAATTGCTCAAAGAGAATGTGTGTAGTAAGGCCCCAAACTGGGGCCCCAAACTGGGGCCCCAAACTGGGGCCTTACTGGGATGGGTTTCAGTTAGCCATGTGTAATGGGTAGTGATTAACGATGAATGAGGATTTTATCTAACTGTAATTGACTAAAGAAATTATTGGTCAACTAAAGACATGTCCTGCGGATCAATTAGTTGACTAAAAAGGGGGTGTGGCAAAAAGCTTGAAAACTAAGGCCTAATTTTATCAATTAAGATTTTCAAACATTTGTTTCAAGATAAAATCTGCCCTCTCATTTAGACAATCTGCAAACTAGTATAAACACTATATAGCTGAAAGTAGCTAACGAGCTGTACACTGTACTTACAAATATTTACATTTACACTGGTTGAAATAATATCAACTATAACAAAAACAAAACAATACTGGCAAACCTAACATTGAGAATATGAGGCCTGAAAAATTAGATGGACTAAGGCCAAGTATAGTGAGAGGATGATACAAATCCATTTACACTGAAAATGAGAAACACTGAAACAGATCCAGCGAGTGCCCACTTGAACCAAGCAGCAAGAGGCAGGTCTGACGTTCAGGCCAGGAACACCCTCTCACAATTACACTGATTGCAGCGCTTTGTAAACACACAGTACAGACAGGCCTTAATTGCAAACATATGACGGGTATGAATTTACAAGAGGCAAACCAAAGTATGCCGGAGAAGCTGGTTCTTGTCTGTAATATCTGTATGTATACTCGCTAACCTCCAGTCGATGAGTGAAGGTAGCCAGGCCACTGCTCTGCTAGCTCAAATCCATGTCTTTGGGTGTTTCATTTGGCGCAGCTCACAGTACGCCAGGTTTGGGAGCCATCTCAAACAGTTGAGGTCAATCACCACTGAAAATGTGTGAAACAAGGATCTGGACATTGACATGCCAATTATTGCCTTTCACACAGAAACCCTGTGACACAGACACAGACTTAATCAAGCACCAACTATCCACCTGAATGGAAATTATCAAGTGTCTCCTGGTTGGAAACTAGGACCCTGTCCAGGTACCACCACTCTCAGAATGCCTTGTTACCTTTAGGGCAGAACAGCCCTCAGTGATTCGCATACAAGCAGAAAGGTCACTTCTTCTGCAGAAGGCTACTCTTCACTTCACTATCACAGACACTCAAGGGATGCCAGTGACCCAAACATCAGTATGTTGTTACTGGCATCTATGGAGTTGTTTCTCTCGAGCCACTAGATGAAGAAAATCATGTTGTGGTAGAGGGCGCGTGGTGAGGGTGGAAACACCAATACTAAACAAAGCAGATGGCAATGTGCCAGTTTAAGCTCAAGACATCAGCAGCCACACTTTTTCATCAGTGATTACACAATAATTGTGTCTAAAATGCAATTAAGAGGGAAACAGCAGAATTTGAGAGGTCATGAAAAGAAAAAAAAGGGAGAAAAGAAGCTAAAGCGGAGAGCAAAGAGACAAACTCAGAAATCAGCCTGGCCAGGAAACATCCATGAGGCAAAAAACAGCATCTGTCATTTTATGTGTGATGGCTGCTGCGAGGCATTATGTCATATGACATATCCATCGTACAGCACGCACACCGATACTTCGATACATCTTTTCAGACATTTGACTGGAGTGAGGGACACAAAGCACAGGCACACACATTCAGGCCATTTAAAGGTTCCTACATTCCTTCCAAAAGAGTTGACATAGTCTTTTTTTAAGTCCTATTTAGGGGTGAAGGTTTCTGAATCAACCCATAATCAACACAGACTCATATACTTGCTGTAACATGAAACCATAAAGAGTAAATAATATTGTAAAAACAATTCATAGAACTGTTTGAGGGGGAATCAGGGTGGGGTTTTCTTGCTGATGTGTGGCTTTGAACTCTGAATGGCACCTGTGCCTTGATGCTCGGGCCAATATTGGACTTGGCCCAGGTCACAGCCCTAGGCGCCGGGTTAATGGCCCACTTTGCCAGGCTCACAGAGCAGTGCGCCACTCAGCTCAAGCTGCTGTCTCAGCATTGTCCTCCTCACACCTCCAACTGCACACTAACCAGCAGGCCTATACTGATATGGAACAAGTGTAACACGCTGTCATGTGAAGAGGAGTTAGCAGAGAATAGTCCTATATTTATTTGAAACACATAAGCTGTTGATGATGCAACATTCCTGAACTTGTTTCTTACTTTGATGCTGAGAAGTCTCTAAACTATTTGGCTCGAGGCTTGGTATACTGTATATGGCACAGTGAAGACAGGCAACTTCACTGTTAAACAATAAAGTATTAGGTTTTTAAGGTCAAAAGAAAGATAAGCTCAAATTGTTAAGTAACTATTAATGAAGCGTGTCTTTAAGCTTAGGAGCACTGGTGTGTGTAGTGTCCAGTAGATTCAGTGTTAAGTATTTTACAGCAGAGGACGACCTGCAGCATAACTTAGGACAACTTGGTAAATGAAGACGTGGTTGGCCTGAAATCTAGCAGACTGCATCACTAATCTATTGGAAGAAAGACTGGTTGGTTGACTGACTGTGTGCCAGGCAGCAAAACTTTCCCACATGTTGTGCTCCACGCTGCATTTGATCTGGGGAACGCTTCCTTGTCCCTGCACAGTGTTTACAGCAGTGCCGGGCCGGGCCGTGGGAGTGCAGGCCGCTTCAGCGCCGCACTCGGCCTCAAATGCCTCTTCTAGGGCCGCCATTAATCAGCACCAGAGCCTTTCTCTCTCGCCTCCATGCTCCCTTGCTCCTCTACGCCCACAGACATGCTGGATGAGGCCATTTTGAAAGAGTTAACAGATGTCGGCTGATGTGCCCCGGGCTTTCTGACATTGCCCGAGTGATGTATTTGATGTGGAGTTTATTCAGCTCTAATAAACGTATAAAGAATTAGAATAATAATTCACAGATGTACGTAGCCAGATTATATGCCGAGGCTTCCTTTGAAGCAGACAAGTGAGCCAAGATTAACAAAACCAGGAGAAAGGATGAAAGGGCTTTTGGCTCTGCACATTGATAATCAAAGAGGTCAGGATGGACTAATACCACAGATTAACGTCCAACCCACACAGAGCCTTTGTTCCCATCACAGGTTCCATACTAAAGCCTGGTGATGTTTTAGGCTGTTACAAGCTCTTAAGCAGAGAGCATGTACCTGTCTCTTCTCTCATATGTGCTCCTCAGGTTTTGTTATTGCATTTTCTAAGAGGAAATACAAAATGGATAAAGTCAGCTCAAGACACTTGCATCATGGAGAAAAATAGGAGGATTACTTTCAAAAGAAACAACTTCCATTTGCTTCACAACTAAAGAACAGCAAATCTCAAAAATGGCCAGTTGCAGAGTATCTTAATGCCCACATAAAACATAAAAACAGCTACACAGCTCCATGGCGATGCATAGCAACTGTGCAGAATTTCAGTCAAGGAGAAAGAAGGCAAAAAAACACCTTATTACTTCTAACTCCTGCAAGCCATTTTGGTCTCCAAAGGTTTTAGAGCGCCGCAGGCCATGTGTCTGCAGTGTTTCGGGAAATGACTTGCCTTCGCACGAACACTGCTATGTTCTGCAGCACTGCTGCCCCCAGCATCCCCGCTCAATTTCTGTTTAACCCCTTCCTGGCTTCTCTCTCACTGACTCACTGCAACAGAGAGCTCACACTCGGCACAATACTGTCACAATGTACAAGCCAACACATTAAGTGCATGTCTAATTTGGCTTCTTAAGCATATGATGGCTCTTAACAAGCAGGGTGGAGGAGCAGCACAAGGTTATATGGGCAGATAGTGGAACCATTCCACTTGAGGTACTACAATGTGCGACACAGTGTGCACACTTGTGTGTATCAACGGTGGATTAAATCTGCAAACTCGTTGACACAACACATAATTAAAACATCTTGCTTGAGGTCAGGAATTTTCTAATTAGTAGTGTACTGACAAAGCTGCAATTCCATCGCCCTGAGTTTCAAAGTCCACAGGTTACTGCTAAGATGAAAGCTTAGCCTGCAGCATATTCTGCAGGGCTGCTCACAATTCCTCAGAAGACAGTCACAGGGTCACCAAGCTAAACAGTGTGCTGCACCCGCAACCTTGCTCCAAACAAAGAACTTCCAACTTTCCTGCCTGGAAACACAACCATGGCTTTTTTCCCTTCTCTCATTCTTTTCAACCTGGGAGAAACAAAAGATTGTGTGAAGGCAACAGCAGAGGAAGCCATAACAATGTTTTTAATCACTTTAATTAAAGTGCTCCAAGCATGGCCAGCTGATTTGTAAAGTATAACAAAGGATCTATTGCCATATCTTTGTATTTTGCGGGTGCCAGGAAGAATCTGAACTATTTTAGCATTATTTTGACAAATAATATCAATAATCTTACATCTTCACACACAATATTATTGATAATTACAGGGACTTAAATAGAGATAACATGCTGATATTAATCTGATTATAGTCATTGCATCCATCTTGACTATCTATGTAGTTCTTTTCTTTGTGGCAGAAAGAAGCTGCAGCAAGGCAGACTTTCTGATAACCTGGACAATTAATACAGGCCAAGTATCTTTGGCTGAATAAGTGTGAAAGTAAAACTTTTTTTTCCTACATTAAATATTGAAGACGTTTCATATATAAAATGAACCCAATTAGAGTTAAAATAGGAGAAGTGTAATGAGTCACAAGTCAGAATGCTTGTCTTCTGAACTACTCACTAATGAGCCCTTGTTGGTTTTCCACACTTTACTTTCAGTGGTGTGGCACTGTCATTTCTGCAGCTTTTTAATTTTTAATTCAAGTTGAATGAGAGGGTGGTGACTGAGTTAATAATCACGGCACTAGAGTGTTTTGCAGGCAATGGATAGCTGGGAGAAGTTGCCAAATGAGGTTCATAGTCTGCCCTTTGATGTTGTTGCACAAAATAGGAATAACCAGTTAACAAAGTGTATATCGAACATAAATGACCACAGTTAACGAAAGGCATCTTGCAAATGACCTAATTATAAAAAAGTGAAGCAAAATATTATGCAGAAGAGGAAGCCAGGTCGGCGCACATACTGACTGGGGAATGAGTTATGGGAGCGAGTGGCAGCAGCACGTCTGTCTCTTCATAAATCCTCCTATGATCTGTGACATATTTCACTTACAAGAAAAAGAGCGGCGAGGGGCCGCAGTGTATATGTAGATGGAGAGATTAAAAAGGGCATTTACAGCAGAGGTTCTAAGACTGGGTCCTTGATCTCAAATTGACATAAATGGGGCCATTTTTGACATCATTTAGCCATCATAGACTGTGTTTCTGTGGTGCTGCGGCTGGTCCCTGTGCAACTAATGCGGTGCCTGCTAAGTGAAAAAGGCAGGGCAATGCTATCTGAAGAAGAGGAGTTCTCTGAAATCTAGATTCTTCTGGGAAAGGAGCACAATCCCATGTTTTATGAGAAAGACAGAATAAAACTTTACAGAGGGGTCTTTATGGAGCATCTGTGACCCCAAGTGTCATTGTTTTTATCATAAAAGCTGCCTGGGCATGAGGCTGCTGAAGTTATATACGCTCAGAATGAAACAGTCTCTTCAGCTCCACGAGAGAACAGAACTATAAGGTCTACACTTCCTATTTTTATTGGAATTTAACCTAGATTACAAAATAATCTGCTGTGTATTATAACAAAACCAGTTTGAATAATGAAAAATGTACAATATACATAAAGAAACATGCAATATTCTAAGTAGTGATATTATAGTGCATACAATCACAACAGTTAAGATAATGTCTGTAATACCGGTAGTATTATACTATATTAGTATTATACTGTAATAATATTATAGTATTGAAATTTGTGACAATAGAAATTAAGCGTTGGTAGAAAAAAAAAAAGGTACAGTTTGGTCACGATTTTAGCCTTTTATTCTTGTTTCGCACTCTCCCGAAGCCGCTTCCCTCCCATCAGGTTCATCTCTCAGGCCCAGAAGGCGTTCTTTCTACCTGCACTGCATTTTGGCATCCTGCTCCATTATCTTGCATACAAATTCACCATTAGGCAGCTGTGTGCATGTCTGTGTATATAACGCTTATCTACATATTGACTTGGTTTAAACCCACACTCTTGTCTGCCATCATAATTACATATGTTGTTAAAGGAAGTACTTGATTCTTCCTACACCTGAGGCGCACTGCTGCAGGATTTGCCCAATAGCACCCAGCAAACACACCTCCAGCACAGCCCCAAACTCCAAACCACTTTTTAATACACCCTCACACATTGCCTGGTGCAATGGTGGCTTCCTGTTTCACAGAACACAGAAGTGAATGGTGTTACAAGCCTTCATGTTTGTTGAAATAAAGCATTTAGGCTATGTTAGAGAGGCAGCAGGAGCCTGCTTTACAGCTATCAACAGGTCGGACCACACACAAGCAGAGGAGAACTGTGGTGTGAAGTGACAAAAGCCAACACTGAAGGAACTTACATTAAAGTTTACCAAATGGTTCAAACGGCAAAGAAGCCACAACTACAACTGGCATAATAGAAATGTGCGATGTGGGGAATTGAGGCCATATCCAGCCTTTCTGAAGTCTCCAAAGTTCTATCATTGAAGATCGTTCATTAGTCCAACAAATACATAATTCATACATCTAAAAAATACATGTGGTCATGAATCACAAGACAGAAACAGCTCTGCTTTAGAGATGGTGCAAGAGGTATGGAAGATATACAGTGGCAATAAATTAGCTAAACAGAACCAATAGTGGCACAGTCAATCAGGAAGAGATCAAACACTGCTCTGAAATATATACTATAAAAGAAAACACCAAACTACTTACAATGCTAGTTAAATTGTATAGTTTGTATGGATGTGTGCAGTGCATGTACGTAGATTATCTCACGCTAACTAACACTGAAATAAGCACGTTGATGGTAAGAGACAAGTTCCGTCAGTCGCACAGACAAAACAATGTCCTTTTGCTCCGCATTCAGACTAATACAATTCATGAGCACAGTGATGTTGAATTTCTGCAGAGATTATTTGTCAAAAAATGCCTAAATTTCACAGTTAATTGGCCTCCCTAATTAGCGCAGGATGTCTAATTCCCATTGCAGTCAGTGTGCTAAATGGTAAAGCTTTAGTAAGCGGATGCCATTCTTTTTCTCTGAGCATGAGCCTCCCAGTGCAAGGCTGGCTATACTGTACATTACACCGCCAATGATCGATTCTAAATCTTAATTAGGGAAACGACAAACAAGCTACAGGACCTAATGGACTGTGTACCTTGTCAAACAGCTGGATGGTTACATTTATTGAGAGATATGTTCAATTTAATGTGGGGAGCAATTAGCAAGAATGTCTCTTCTAATCACTGAGGGACACAAAGGGGCAAAGACCTGACAAAGAAGAGCTGATAAATATTTGGCATCTCCAGCGTGCTATAGGCTCTCAGAAGACCTGCGCTCAGAAATAGAGATGTCAGACATGTCTTTCCCTGGTGTCCCTTATACTCATTTGTGTTCCCAATGCACTAGCAGAAACTGCAAGTCGCACTGCTTTGCCATGCGACTTCATCCCATTTAATGATTGCTGAAAATACCATAACAAAAGCTATTTAAAAGTCAGCACTCGCTTACTGTATAATGGTTTGTTTTTTTTCTTTTGTGGCCATTCATTTCTATTATTTTTTTCTAAATTGGTCAAATGGAAAGCAGTGAGAAGCGGGAAGAAAAAAATTAAGCTAAGCTGAAAAGTGCGACTTGGATTTAATATTTTATAATTGCCAAGGGACATTCTGAGATCAATGAATTTTTGCCCGGGATGCACATCAGAAGGAGATGTACTTCAGTCTTTTTAGGGAACATTGGTCTATTTAATTTCAGTGTGTGATGCATGTGAAATATGGCTTCCATGGCCTCTTTCTCCCTCCCCAGGCACTGCTGCAGGCACACATTATCACTTTTAATGGGCCGCCATAAGAAGAGGCAAGTCAGCCAATAACCCATCCTCGCTAATGGATCGCCTTGTTTGTTCTCTTTCACTGTTTTCTGAAGCTAATTTTAGATGATCTGTTTTGTGCTAAAAGACCAAAATTGAGGACAGTGTAGCACAACAATAGTTTAATACAATGATATAAAAGGCCCTTGAAGTGAAGGACGGGAAAAGCAGGGAATTGCTCCGAGTGAATTAAATAGCTACTGGTCTGTTATTGGGGCTGTTCGAGTGGATCTGGAAGCAAAAAACTGGGCCTCTCCCAATGGGACACTAAGAGAAAAAATACTTTTAGGGCTTGTGGTAAAGCCTTACAAAGTAGAATAATGGGGATTGTTAAGAGCAATAATAATGAGTGCTTTTCTAAAAATAATAAATAAGAATAATATTTTGCAATATTTTCAATAAAAACTAAATTGCTGTAATTGATGCTACAGTTTAAGAGGCCATAAATAGTATGGATAGGTCATATTTTGACAAGATGACTGATGAGTCAAGTGACATTTGAAATCTCTATTTAATTTGTTGCTGACCTTTGCACTCAGATGTTCATACGCTTCCATATAGCTTTACAGTAACATTTCTTTATTTAAAATAAATGATGCGTTGGAAAATACAAAGTGACAAGTTGAGCGTATTTTAGTTTTAAGCACTGCTGGCTGCTGCTGGAAGGATGCATAATGTAACGCATGCTCAATGAAAAGCCCTGAATCAGATTCTGGAAAACTCAAATTACTCTTGGTTGGCATTTTTGCTTCTTAGTTATAGTATTTTGCCGACTGCAGACATATTAGCATCTCTCCCCTGCCCTCATTGGCATTCTTCTGCCCCCCTGCTAGCAACTAATGAAAGATAT
>KN478083.1:0-15018 GCA_000787095.1 Periophthalmodon schlosseri | reverse complement strand
GAGTGCCTCTCTGAGCTGAGCAGTTTGTGGAGGGCCAGAGGATGAGAGCCTATGAACTTGCAGATATAACTGGCTTAATAAAAACTAAGTGGCTGCCCCATTGTCCTCTGACCCAAAAGCATACCCTCTCTGGAGAAGTGCGAGGCTCTGGCTGACGGGGCGCTCAGTGTGGGTGGATTCCAGTCTCTCCACGACCTGGTCACTTGTGGAGGAAGCCAGGCCAATCCAAAAACAGGGATATGTGCATTAATGCCTAGTGTACACAAGCTGAACAGAGGGTTACATTTACATAAAATGTGCTATATTCAGAAAGATAATCTGTTCTGGTTTACAATAAGCCTAAACACTATGGCATTGGTATTATTTATGAACACATAGCAGGAACTTAAGGCTTTTAATTGAAGGCAGTAAGAGTACAAAGTTTAACGGGGTCAGAATTTATGTAGTTCAAGTTCATGATATTTCAGGCAAAGGTGCAGTGTCAAAATGGGCAAATATAAATGTGCCTTAAGAGAAAAATATCCAATATGCAGCATTCTGGTTTGGCTGGAACATCATGCTGCCATCACGACAGCGGATCTGTTCATGTTAGGGCTGAACAATTTGGGAAAAATATCGAATTGCAATTTTTCTGACAAGCATTGTGACTGTGATTGGATTCACAGGATTCTGTTCAAAGTTCACATTATATATGTGTCCAGCAGAATTGACAAAAAAAACTGAAATAACAAAAGAATCATATTTCAGAACATGTTTGTGCAGATCTAAACTACAGGGTTAGTGGTTCTTATGCAGAAGAAGATATCTATATTTTGTTGTTTGTGGATGAAAATTATGGTACTTTAAAAATTGCGGCCTTTGTAATTGGCAAATTGCATCCATTCAAATTGTGATTTTGATTTGCTTGTGATTAAACTTGCAGCCCTAGATATAAGGTACATGTAAACTGTTTATGGGCCAATGGGATCTTGGACAGACACTTGATGTAGACTGGTAAATGTTTTTTTTTACGAATTACTGTCATATAATAGCAATAATTCAGATCAAACTGTATTAGGTTGTCCTTCATAAAAAGACAAAATATTCTAAATGCAGGTTGTAAAAGTTTAAGTTCACACAATAAGTTCAGACTAATCCATTTTATAGTGCCTGGTCCATATGTGCAGTTTTAGCAGCTCCATCCAGCAGCTCCATCCAACCCACATTTGAGTAGAAATATTGGTATTCTTTCGATGACCTGGTTTGCTAGCGCAGTTGACCCGGCCCAAGCAAAAGCTGTTGGCCAAATTTGTCCAGCTGTTGTGGCCAATTTGTCTTTTTCCCTCTCCCCTCCTCGTTCCTCTCCTGTCCGCGCTCTCCTCTTCCTCAGTTCACTTGTTTCCTGTGTCCAGTTGTGCCCGCAGACGCTGTTGTGATGATGAATCTGTGGCTGCAGTGTTTCTGTGTATCTGACATAGTGATGTATCTCCACTGGCCATAACTCCCTCTCGATCTCTACCTTCCCTCTTCTCTTCGCCCTGCAGTCCTCGTCTCTGTCTCCGTCCCTCCCTCTCGCCCATTCTCTGGCTATCAATGATTAGGCATTGCCTGGCCTCCTGCCTCGGTGATGGAGCGGACAAAACACACAGACCCACAACCACTACCACCGACAACAAACGGGAACTGAGCTTCACGATTTGCCCATTGATTTTCACTGGGGGCATTTCTGAAATAGCCCATCTGACCTTTCGGCCAAATGGTAGTGAATAGAGGAAACAAGAGGCGCCAGACTGTTGTGTTTCTCCCTAACACAAAACCTCTGCACAGCCAGGACTACCAGTGATACAGTTGTAGGTTAAAGACAAGTGAAGTTGTGAAGGAATGACATAGCAAGACATGAGAATGGCCCAAGCAACACCTTAAGCCACAAGCTTCATTAGAGAAAATAAAAAAAGAAGAGATCAGACATACAGAATATATAAACAAATATATGAATAAAAATATATTTTGTTACAAATTATTAAACTGGTGTATGACAAGCAACAACCACTCAAACCAGATATGGATATTCATCAAATGTACTCTTGCTATAATAATTGCAGACTATACAGACAACTTGTTGCACTCTACATTTTAACCCCATCTATTATTGTTTAAATATAAATTCTTTTAGTCCAGTATCTACTTCCTACTGCACAAAATACATCAGGCATCACGCATAGATGATGGTGTTAGAAATAATGCCATCTTTCATTTCATAGACTTGATAAGCAGCTGTGTAGACACTACAGTGAACAATAACTTCCACAATGCACTACACCTGTGGCTCCACAAACAAACCAAATCATTTATGCTCCAACACTTTAGTTCAAGTATATAACACACTGTAATTCCATCTTGCCAAAATGATGGTTGTTTGCAGGCTGCATTTTATGTGTGTGAATGGTGCAGAGGGGCTTTAGGAGAGGCTGGCTCCTCTGCCCGTCGCCTGGAAGAGTAGCTTGGGCTCATTATCCTGATGAAATTTGCACAGATGTGTGAGCTGCCGACAGACTCCGCAGTGACACAAACAGCCAGCTCTGTCCCCTTGAGCCAGTCAGGTGATGAAAACCAGAGAGGCACGGGGGCTGAGAAACGACGGCCATTAAGCAAAAAAGAAATAGGTGTGGGAGTGTGGCTGTACATGGTTGTGTATGTATGCTTGTGTGCTGGGGGGCTACATGGAGTTTCACTTTCTTGTGGGGAAAGCATTACATAAAGTAACAATTTCTAAACCGCCTTCTTAAAATTCCTGATGAAAATGAAAATGTGCATACGTGTGTGATGCGTCTCTACACGAGGAGCTAATCTGGCCGTATCCAGATGATGAGCGGACTGCCACTTAACAGGGAGGAGATCCACTTTGATCACATAGCCCCTGGGGCAAACCTATCGCACTGCCTATTACGCGCCCTCATTTGCATATGTGGGGCTTATGGGTAGGCTGAGATCTACTGTGAATGTTCTTAACTGCTGCAGAGCTCAATGTTGCTCAAAAGATGTCCACAGAGGAGGCAGAGCAAAGACACACTCCTGCCAACACCTGGGGACAGGAATGTCCACTTGTCATTTGAAGGTCGGTCAGAAGTTCAGCAAAATAGAATGGTGTTAAAAGATGTTACATTTAAATACTGGCCTAAACAATAAGTTGCCCTTGAGCCAAGCATACTTCATATTTCTCAATGCAAATGGTCACAGAGCTGTCTCTATGTTGAACAATTTGGGGATAAACTTTAGACATTCTCAACACAAACTTTACATGAATGGACAAAAGTTCTTATAAAACCCTATGCACAGTGGTAACCATTTATGTTCTGCAAGTTGCACATCAACAACAACAGGTGAATGGTGCTGCCTGTTTCTTCTTCCTGTCTACACTGACTCGGAAAGCTACACACACGCCTCTTGATCTCTGTTAGCAAGCCAAGCACTAACATCCACCACTGAAGTTCTTCTGGAGTAAACAAAGAAAAAAGAAATGCAAAGTTCTATTGTGACATCACTGTGTTGTTTGCGTAAACAACTTAAACCAACCACAAAAAGAAGATGGTCTACTTTTGAGTTCCACTGGGATTTTACTATTGAAGTCCTCAACTTAGTATGACAGCACATAGCATTGTACTGTCAACAAAGGCACGTAAAAGTATAATGTGTTTTCATTTTCATAACAGCAAGGGTCTATTAAACCACAGAAAACATTCTTTGTAGCGAAAAAAGTGAATGCGGTAAATACATAGTTTGTTATTGCTGCAGTGTAGAGTCAGTGTTCTTTCAAAAAGAAAAAAACATTCATCTATGAATTATTATCTACGCCATTTTATCCTTTGGAGGTCAGGCATAGCAGGAAACAATCCCAAATATTTGAGATAAAGGTTTGGTGCACTTTGGACACTCATCACTAGTGAACCGAAAGAAGATGGACCCGTTTCTATTATTAAGCCTTTTTAAATCCATATTGCAGTTTACAATGAATACATTCTTCTTTAATTGACCTATTCACATGCTTGAATTTGGACTGTCAGAGTCTTCAAAGAAACAGACCAAGCAGTGACACACAGTGACAAATATAAATTAGAAAAACCATTTACGAGTCGCTTTTAGAATTCTTTTCTGCCCAGAGAATCAGGACAGAAATAGCAAGCGTCATGTTCCAAATATGAGCATCAATTGAGGTGAAAATACCTCCAACTTTTTTAAAGTCAGATTTTAAATGGCATTACATATGTAGAGAGGCATGAAAAATTAATACACAGGAGCCGGGGAAATGTCAAGGATAATGATCTCGGCACAGCTTACCTCCTTAGCTTTCTGTTTCAGTCGAGCTTGCTCTGGGTCTTCCTGCCTGGAGCGGCTCTGTGGAGCAAAGGGAGGTGGGAGACACAGGTTAACAGCTGGTTTAAGGAGACCCCCTCCCTCACTATTCATCTGTTGCTGCTGCTGCAAAAATAGTGCAAAATGGGAACAGGATACTCAGGTGTCAAGGACATTGTATTTGAATTCAGGGAGGTGCAAAGGAGCACACCCCGGGGGCTGTGGCCTTTACACCCACTCCAAATCCGGGCCTAAATAAGCCGCTAGAGGGGGATTCTAATCAAAAGAGGTTATTAAAAATTCTGCACAAGCCAGCACACACACACACACACATACATACTCACATATAGGGCAAAGGGTGTTGGCAAGACCCACAGCTCTGTGTATGTCATATTGAGTCACTGTCACTATTGAATTATGTTGTATCCCAGGTGTAACAGCACCTCCTGACTATTTTAATGGTAAATGGTAAATGGTCACATTTTTACATAGCGCTTTTCCACCTTCAAGGCACTCAAAGCGGTTTACATTAAAGAACCACTCACCCATTCACACACACATTCATACACCAGTGTACGCAGACACGCTGGGTGAGGTGGTGATACAAAATTTAATTGTGATCTGATCATCTGAAATTCCCTCAAAAGACTCTCAAAAGTAGCAGTTGGCTTTAGTTATGCCTTAATGGTATATAGAAACTCCTAACTGCATGAATCAGCTCTAAAAAGTTGTGATGTGATTTCTGCCATGCCTTCCACCCCTATTGTCAAATAAGATTCAAGAAAATGTACTTGTATTAAGGAAACCATCACCACAATATGTAAATGGTGGATACAGATATACTGCATAAAATATCAGCCCTCTCTCTACACATATAACAATTAACAATTTTACTTGACAGAAAACTCTCTCAATTCCATATGCCACTCTATAGTCAATGTATCTCCCTTTTTGTTTCTTTGCAAACTGCTATAATGTTTATCAGGCTGTTCATGTACTGACTGGTATCTCAACTAAAACAAATGCATTTGCCCTCCTGTCAACAAGATCCTCCCTCATCATTTGTGCACCACGTTGGGGCAAAGCCTTGTTATGAAAAATTAAGAGAAGACATGGGTGTCCTGGTCTAGTGTCTTCTTTTTAAAGAGGTCAGTTAGCAGTAACTTAGTGTTTATCTGGGAGGTGGGTGTGAGGGGGATGCCTCTGACATCCACTGGACTGTTTACAGGGCAGTGGAGCCAATGCTTTTCTTATAATATTTATTTATGTCAGTAAAAATAAACATGTTGATGGTGTTGATAATATAATGGCTCCCCCCAAAGTGAGACACACTAAGAATGTAATACAATACAATCAGTTTTGTAATGAAGTGTCTCTTCAGTAAGTCACTTAAACTAAAATTATAAATCAAATTATAATGGTTTTAATAAAGAGGGTATCTGAGTTTTTGAACTCAAGAGAATCCATGTACAGCTCCCGCATCTGTGTTTGTGTGGGTTCAAAGGTTTGAAGCGCCCAAACAAACCAAAACAAACATGGGGACGTGACAGACGTAAATGGGCAAGAGGTTTGGTGGTCTCTGTTCATCAACCAAAAGATAGTCTAATATCCTGCATAGGAAGGCTTGAGTGTAATAGTGCAATTAAGACAGTAAGGTGTGCTGCAATGAGGATTTTTACTGGGACATTGGCTCCATTCAAAATTAATTAAGTTAACCCACCTTTGTCCTAATGTTGCACTGCAGGGCATTTTCATTTTCAGAAGATTTGCTGTCTCTCTTTTTGAATATTCTTTCAAGAAATGTTCTGACAAAAGGGGCTTTAAAGGTTTTAGGTTGTGATTTGACTGTTAATCAGATAACTTTCAGGTGTTTGTGTTACAATTTATTTACATTTTCATACAGATAATCCTGTCTTTGTACAAGTGATGCTCTATTTCACCTGAGCTGTCAATACTTTTAACACAGGGATATAAGTGGCTTGTGTGTTCTACAGGACAGTCGACCTCTCCTCACCGTGTCCGGTAGAAAGTCAGGACAGAGGAGCCCTGAGGCCAGAAGCCTGAGAGGACACACAGAGGTCACTTCATCTACTGGTGTCACACTCTAATTCATCTGTTAGGGCCAGAGCATGCAGTATAACCTCATACAGCCATACACACAGGGGTACATGCAGGCGTACACGCAGAGGTACAGACAGCTGTACACAAACACACACTGTTGCATAAGGATACTGGAGTACAAACAAAAACATACTTTTGCAGCTTTCAGTAGGATCTCTCGCTCCTGTTCGTCCTTCCTCTGCTTCTCGATTCGCTCCAGCTGCTCAAAGAACCGGAGCTGAGAACGCACATCTGCAGTCTGCTCGTAGCTCTCGTCCTCCTGTGCAGAACACAGAGAAGGACTGCAATGAGCACAGAGGTAATTCAGTGGAGATCATAGGCTCTTGATTAATTTATTTCAGAATTGGTCTTTCGGTTAAAGATCATTATCAATATTTTTTTTAGAGTGGCTGTAAATTGGCTGTGTATTATTGGACCATTGCCATTTTTTATTTCCACAGGTGCTACTGACATTCATTTTTCACTGAAGCGATTGTCTTTTTATCCTCAAAGAGCTGGTTCAGCCAAAGTGATCCATTCAAGAAGAAAAACCTTAGCAATGGTTCAATGGTGACACTGACTGAAATTCATAATTTCATCTATAAGGTGATTTCTTTGCATGTGTGGATTACTTGGTTTGTTACCAATATTTGGTGAGCATTTTGTGTTAATTGCAACTATTTTATTATGAGAGAAAATTCCCACAAGCCCAATAACATCTGCAGCCACAGTATATTGGGATGCACTAGCACAATAGACAAGGGGTCTAGGCTGCAATACACTTGTGGGATCACTTTGACCCCTTAGTGTCATGAGAGCAATTCCTGGCCCCAACAGTTTGTTGAATGCCTCCTCCTGGTAAAGTAATATGTTGATAATGCAGTCATGCCTGTTCAGTACATGACAAATTGTCTGGTTTAAGTTGTTTATTGCACCTGTTGCCAACTTTGGTAGAACTGCACAATTTGGGAAAAATCTGAAGCAAGCAAAAACCTTACAGTTAAAATAGTAGTTAATCTTCAAATATTATAGGTTCAGATTATTTGACCCCAAAAGTCTGTTTGTTGCATTGTTTTATAATAGAGTTGAAAATTGCCTATTCATTAAATGCATATTTGGTTTAACCAACAACCCCAAGCAGAATACCACAAGAACACCACTGAACACAGCAGTCCCCTTTCAAAAGCTACCTTTTTTTCTTTTTATAAGAATGGTATTTTTAATACAGTGTGCACCTCATACATGGCAAAGGAAAGACACAAGTCATATATAACTTTTTGGGTCATCAAAAGTTAATAGGATAATTGCTTGTTCCCACAGTTTTGACTTTACATTGCCTCTCAAACTTGATTTGGATGTCACTGTCAGTGGTGTGCGTGCTTCCATGAGTGAGAGAAGCTGGGTGGCACAGAGCACAAAGGCACATCACAGGAGGCACATCCCCTGCTCCCCTCTGCCCCCCTCCTCCTCCCCTCTTCTCTCATCCAGTCACTAGTCTTTGTTGCTGCGCTGAGCCTGCACTCCTGCCGTAGCTCCTGACACCGCCGCTGCTGCCGAAGCCCGGTTGCTCTTTAAGGCCGCTTTGTCTTTTGGTCTTTTTCTTTCTCTTCTTCTTTTTTCGCTGATGTCAACAGAGTGGCTTTACAAAGCTCTATGTCTCTCACAAACCTCAATTACAAAACCACAAAAAGCCAGCAAACGAAAAGCAAAAGCGCAAAACAAGATGGGGACCGCTCCAGCGCTGTCGCCTATCGTATTGTCTGGAAAAACACACTTTCAAAGTTTCCTTCAGTTCTTTTCTCCATGCCCGCATCTATGAGCTGAAGTGGAGGTAGAAGTGAGCGTGTTTACCAATTATATGGTTATATGGTTTTACTATAAGTGAGATTAAGAACCTTGCCTACAAAGTATACAAACTCAAGTTTTCACAAGTGACAGAAAACTTCCACCGATTGTAAACTTAAGGGCATATACCACCTTGCTATTGTATGATTGATTACCTTTTAATAACGTGTTTATGTGCATGTTCACTGAAGTTGAATGTCAGCAGTAAGGAAAGACCAGAAGGACAAACTTATTATTACTTACTATTAATGATCTGTTAGTTAGACAAATTTTGCAATATCAACAGCAAATTTGTCAAAGCTTGTGTTCGCCTTACCTTACAGGAGTCAAGTCGGTGCTGTGCAATAGTAGAGACCTTTTCCACCATTGTCCGAAGTCGAGACTGCGTGGCGTGTGAAATGAATGTCACTGCCTCCATCGGTACCTCTGTGACTCCATATTTCTTGGCTGTGAATGCAATCATACTGTTACCTGCACATTTTAACAACAGTCATAACAATAGGGACAAGAACATATTATGCACCCCATATAACCTGCCAGCACTGCAATACCACACACATTTGTGTAACCCTGGTATATTTGTATTTTTTATCTATGGACTTTGTAATAGTAGAATGTAGAAATGGTAGGTTAATATGTATTTTATAATAGTAAAATGTTGAAATTATAGGTAAAATGTATTTTATAAAATCAAGCTAACTCATGATTTTGTAAATGTAAAATGCTCACTGCTGTTTGATATGTGTAGTTGTATTCTATATGTGTGATAGTGTGCGTGAGTGTGCATGGGTAAGAGAGTGGACAGTGTGAATTGTTCTCAATGTTGATTGGTGTAATTGCATTGTATAATTTATTTCTGCAAATCAAGGAATGCAGATGGAAACTAGCTATTAGCTATAACCTGGTATGAAACATTTCTATTTTTATTAGCTTAATCTCTCTGTACATTGTCCCTTCAAATAAAGACTAAGCTAAACTAATACATAAACAATGCATAATGGAATCACAATAATACTGAACAAGCTTGTCATATATTGCAATTTTTCTCATATTGTGCAGCCCTCATTTCCATTTGTCCTGGTGGTAATAACTTGTGAGGAGTTTGAGAATCACTGAGCTATTTATTTATTTTAAATTTATTTCATTACTGCTCTGTGAATGCTGTAGTGAGCTCATGCTGTGCCTGTGTTGTGGTTCCTGGGCCTAGTGGGGCTTGAAGTGTGTGCAGCTTTACAAATGAACAATCCTACACTGGTTTAAGGACACGCCTGAGGTCATGAAAGAAAACAAGAGGAGGAGGGCACCGGTGTTTGTCCCAAGGGTACAAGGCAATAAAAGAGACTGGGAGATATACAGAGTGAAATAAAAGAGAATATTAACAATCAGCTTACAACCCGAGATAAAAATCAGAATTCAAATATGCAGGTGGATATCATATGAATCACTAGATATACTTTTCCCACTAATCTAACAAAACTGTCTGTCTGGCAATGTGTCAGAACAGAGAAACACAGAGCACAAGTTTTATTATGGGTGTTGATTTAAAAAATAGAGCTTGAATGGAGCTGGCAGGCCTCGGGAGCCTCCCTTGGACTGCTGTCAGTTGGGAGTGTGGCTAGACCAATCACTGACACAACAAAGCTGCATAAGTGCCACTTGCACAGCAGGGAGCGCCCTAGCCTCCTGCCCTGTATCATGCTGAGTTCCTCCGTAAGGTCAGATTTATATTTTTAAACAAAGATCTACCTCGAGGTCACAGGGTAACAACCATGCCAGGAGTTCATGAAACAAAATGTGACCTCAGGGCTTCTGTGCTGTACTAAAAGATTCTTTAATTGAGATGAAGCGCAATGAGAGCGCTAGACTCCCGTCACGTGGAATTACACTGTGTGCTGATCTGATGCACAGGAGCAAGATACTAGGCACAGTTTTATTTTGAGTAATAACGTTCATTACACATTTTCACAGGTTCCACCATGCAGCAAGAGCCTAAAGTGTATTCCAAGCAATAAAAGTTGCTGCCTATGGCAAAGCGGTAATGAAGACACTATCATTTTCATGTGATACAGCAAGCAAATCTAGAACTATCTGCCGGTATTGATTAGTTCCTGCAATACTGTGTATGATCAGAGTGACTTACTGCCAAGTCTCATTCCTCTATATTCTGCTCTTTTGGACTAAAGGACAATCTGACAGCCAGCCTTCAAAAGATAAACCCATAAAGTATTTATGTATGTGCCCGGGGTTCAGTCAGTTCAGACACTCACTGAAGAATTCATTAGAGGAGGTGAAAGAATTGTTAAGTGCATCAAATTTAAACCAAGGCCAAACAAAAAGCAACAAAAAGACTAAATAAGAACTGTCTTTTCTGATCGCATAATCAATCATGTACAGATATGTTGTCAACACAGAAGAGAGATTCCCTACAGATTTTCTACAGTGAACATTTGTTATTGTACATACGTTTTTTCCAGTAGTATCACCTGTTTCCAGAATGCGTCTGTGGAGCAGGCCTGGATGTAAGAAAGCTTCATCTTTGCATGAGCGGATCTGGGTTCCCACCAGCTCTGAGTTGGTAGCCAAAATTCGTGCACTCTCTTCATTGAGGTTTACCCCAGCCATGGAGGCCACGTCATTGATGTCATCATCATCTCTGAAATAAATGCATTAAAGATTAAATTTGAATGTCATTTTGTTTCTAGGTGAGCATTTTAAAAGGTGGAGTTATAACTCAGTTCAAATTGAGGCTACAAAAAATAGAGTTGGTTGCAGTCTTCAGAACGTGACCAAATGGAACAAGGGAAATAACCACTTGGGAAGTTGACTGTGGGGACCAATGTGTTTTAGCAAACCTTTTTCACCAACCTCCCGTTATATTTACTACAGAAGACCATACAGAATAAATGTTATAAAAGTCAAACTAATAATGACAATGAAATTGCAATGGCGTATTTTGAGCCAAGTTCATGGCAGATTTTTCAGAATGGTTTGAATCATAAGCAATACCCATTTTTGTTTTAACTGACTGGCATGCTGTGACTGTAAAGACAAAGTTATTGATGTACCTATTATGTATTGGGAGTGTTCATATGTGATTTAGATACTGTTGGGGATTGGCAAAAAATGATGAATATGTTTGTGAGCTAAACAAAATTATTAATATAATTTTAGATCACATTTTATATTCACGCCCATGTGGCTTTTGAGTAATTCTAAGATGAGGTCCCACCAAACATGAACCAGTTGAAATGGTGGTGAAAAGATGCACAAAAGTCCAAAGAACTCAACACACTGGTACAGACCTTAGTATAACGTTTACCTTTTGCATATTTTAATTTGTTTTGCATATTTATTTTGCAGGTGTGAGCGTATCTTTTTAATGGAAGTTCTGGACGCACAGCTTAAATCAGGTTTGGTGTTTGCAAAACTAGCCCAGAGAATTGCATTTAAATTTTGTTGATGTAGTGGAGCACAGAACACACACTCAGGGTGACCCCTCGCTCACTGGCTCACCTCCGCAGTCATACGAACAAGAACATGACATCATCGCTGGCACAATCGTTGTGCTGCCCTAAGAGCCCAGGGCCAACACAAAAGCCACACACCATCAGCTAACTCCACCCTGCTGAGGCCCTCCTTGTTTCTTGACTGCATAAAGCTGATATGAAACTTGACACCACGGTGGGAGGTTGACAAAGACAATTAGAGGCACCCTTTCAAACTTCGTACACCTATTTTTTTATTTTTATTTTGCCTCCACCATTGAAAAAACACACAACACACAGACAACACACAGCATTGCATTATGTCCTCTGCTGCACCCTGGGCCATGCAGCTTTCTTCCCCATGGATATCACATCCTCCTGAATAACATGACCTATCCTAAAAAGAGAAGTGCCCGAGGCCATGTTAGCTCAGGTAAAAAAGACAACAACTTTCCCATCTCCAAGCTGTATATGATTACCACCTAACAAAAACCTTATCATATTAGCAACATTCTACTGGTGACACAGAATTGCATTATGTTTGGTTTTACAAGATGTCATGTATTATATTGCTTGTTGTTATTTAAAGTCCTTGAGCTTTAAAGAAACATTTCATATTTACGGAGTGAATATAGATTCTTTCATATTTACTCGACGTATTTCTACCCATGAAGCATGCTAATCTGGTGTCGGGTCGCAGAGGCAGCAATTTAAGCAGGGACTCTTGCCTCACCTCAGATACTCAAAGCACTACACTGTAGTCATTATTCATTCAATCTACACTCAAGGTGAGAAGCTACTGCTATAGCCACAGCTGCCCTGGCATTGACAGACGGAAGCATGGTAGGCAATCTGCGCCATCCGCCGCATTATTCACTCACACCACATTCATACTAAGCAAGGTGGGTATAGTGTCTTGCCTAAAGACACAACAATGACAATTTGGTCCAAGTGGAAATCGATCCTCCAACCTTCGGCTTGACATCTCATACAAAAACTGGTTTGAACTGAATGTGTACTTTGCCAATTAGGTATGTACTTAAACAGAGACTCATTTTATTCAGATCCCATATGTTCCAACAAAATATAAGAAATGTATGACGCAGAGTCAGTATTATGTGACAAAACCTCAATTCAAATTAAAGCTCAAATGAAATGCGAATTCCATGGACAGGTCTGACATTAAAAGGAGGGAATGAGATATGAAATGCAGAATATTTCAGACTATACCTCAGCATTAATGGAGCAGAGATGTAATTAGCTTCCACAGAAGCTAAAGAGCAGCCTCTCAGTTATTGGTTCAGCTTTGCTCGGGGACATAGAGCCAGCGGTCACATGAATACATATGCATGTCGTTTCCATATCAAGCTTGTGCTTCAGCGGGGCACGCCATGGGTGGTGGGAGGGCTGCATCCCATTTAGAGCTTGCATGAGTGTTGATGTGTGCAGAGAAGTATGTCCAGATCTCCACCCTCAGTACCCAAGCGGGGGGCTCTCATTTGATCTTAGTGACTAAGTAGACTTTTGAGAGCCTGAGAGTCTGAGTCTTTAGACAGAGAAGCTGATAAGCTAAAAAGTGCACACATCTGCCTGATATATTGATTAGCTTATATATCTCTATTGACTGAACTTTCTAAAAAATGAATAATGAAACCTCATCCATGTCATGAGCATCTTTTAATAATTCATAAGACCACCCATGTTAATGCATTTAAAATGTTGGTTGAGCAAGATAAAGCAGCTCTTGATTTGTCAAATTAAACAATTGCAATCTATTCTTTGGACTTCCACATCTTTTATGGTGTCTGGAAAATTTGAAAAAGTTATGAATAAGTTATGGTACCACACTTCTCTGAACATAATCCAATCTTGTGGCTGCTGAGTTTCCAAATGTTTTAGTCAGCACAGTTGTGGGAGGTCACTTTTAACTTTTAATTGAGTCAGTGTTATTTGCAAAGCCTGTTAGCAAACTGGGCACACAACATGTCAGTTTACAGAACAACAGGGCAGGTTTCCACAGAGACTGTTTATAGTTGCTTTGCTAGTTGACGATGGAAAAGGCCTGTTTCATTCCAGTGTTAACTGGAATTTGAGATTAAACACTTTTGTAACATTTTTTTAAAATAAGCATCTGTCTGCTTTTTCGATGCAGTTATGAAATTGTTTATGTGCTTACGGGAAGAGGTCTGTATCCAGCGTGTTGGGGACATTGTAGGATTCGAGGAACTGAGCCCGAGCTTGGAGGTTGGCAGAAGGCTGAGGGCCTGAGCTGGCTTGCCTGTGATTACAGCGGATGTTGAGTGTTTACAGAGGGTTGGCGAGGGGCGGAGGGGGGGCAGCACTGAGGCAGCTGCTTTCACTCTGTACTGTAAACTACACAGCACACATAACACAAGTGCTTACAGGGGGCTGCAGTCGCAATGGAAACCCCACAAGCCCTCCACAGGCCCTGCACAGGCCCTGCACAGGCCATGCACAGGCCCTGCAGTGTGTGTGAGCTACAGCTGGCCCGCTGGGACCAGTGGCTCATAGTGACAGTATAACACACGCCACTCACTCCATTTAAACAGAGAGAAGGTGGGTTGTGCAAAAACTACAAGCTTTTCCTATACATTACAAAGACGTATAGTCTGGGAGGGACCTCATCTCTCCGATGGAAGTGACTGACAGTCGGATTAGCTAATCATAGAAAAACTTGCTCTGTTTGTGTCAAAATATAGATGGCAGCACTTTATACCACTGTAAGAGGAACAATCACATAATGGACTAGGACGGTGCATAGGATATTAGATCAGAAACAAAGAATAAAAAAAATAAAAACAATTGATCAAGGAGGCAACTGAAATCAGAATACAGGGCATTAACATCATTTTATTAATCCTTTATTTATACATGTGAGCCTCTTGAGATTTAATGTCTCATTTTCAAGAAGGACCCCTCATCAAACCTTTCTCCAGAACCAACAGTCAGTCAGATAAACCCGTCAGGACTGCTGACCAAGCCTTAGTTGACAAAAATGAGAGGTCACCAAGACCGGTGATAGTTCTGGGGAGGCAGGCAGCTAGCAAGCAGCTGAAACAGTGCCAGATGCACTGGTGAGAAATTAACTTACTTTTATATTTATCCACAAGGGACAAAAATGCAATCAAAACATATTCTATGCTGAATAAAAATTATAATAATTTGGGCTATGACCATCACTGGAATAAGCAGCTCACTAGATATTGTTCAAGAATCAAATACAATATAACAAGAATAA
>JACM01038850.1:0-13395 GCA_000787095.1 Periophthalmodon schlosseri | reverse complement strand
CGAAAATCTACCGGCGGCGACAGCATCCGACGCTACAGGGTTAAGTAGACTCCGGACAGGATTAAACAAGGACTAATTTAGATCAACAAACTCGAAATCAGCCGAACTCCGAAACGGCTTTGAGACCTCCGTGATACCAACAGCGCACGCACCACATTTTGAGAACCCCCCCGCTTTAGACTCCACATTTACAGTGAAGTGTTGGGACAGTTTGCAGATGAAAGCCCTCATGACTGCAGGCTACACTTGCCCTATCACGACCCTCACCCCTCGGTTGCGGTTCACTCCTCCTACAAGTGTCCTTTAGTGGTTAATTCTCACTGATCAAGACATCACAGAGTCCTCCCTCTCCTCCTTTCCTTGTCCACTTTGTAGTCGCCCGTCTCCTTTGTGCTAATGTAGCTTCAATCTGCGCTGGCCAGTGATCCTTTAAGCCCCTCAGGTCTCCTTGGTGGATGATTTGGTAGAACGTATTAGAGCTGCGCTTAAGGATATAAAGTCCGTGACCTCCAAAGGGTTTGTCTCTATAGGACTGGATGTTACGAGGAAAAATGTATTGCTGGGTTTTAGATGACGGGCCCATGTTATTTAACGCAGATGGGGGGGCGGCTAAAGCGTATATTGTTAAAATGCAGGTTTTTGTTTTAATACTCGATCTGCTCAATAATAGAAATGAACCCGTCAAGTATTTGCATTGGATTGGATTTACCTTTCGGATATTTCATGGCAAAGTGTAAAGTTATAAACAGGAAAAAAAGCGAGTATGACACGAAGCCACCAATTTGATAGTCGTGCTGAGAACTGTAATTATATTTTGGTGACATTTTAAAACCATAAGTTCAATGGCATGAAAATAAAACAGTAAATCCCTGTATTCACAAGTCAAATGTTTAAGAAAAAAAAAACACTGAACAAAGACTAAACCATAACCAAACAAGGGTTATATCTTTATTAAATTAAAAAGTTAATCACGAGAACTGAACTTTTTCAATATAAAAGTCATTTAATAATCAGTAAAAAAATGAGAAAAGGTGAAAGAGCTCAAGGTAATGTGTTTTTGTTGGTTTGTGTAAATGTATAAAGTTACGTAGTATATGGGATAAACTAAAAAGGAACCATTCAACAAGCTGTTCAACGCGCACTTATATAGACATTTATGTTGTGATATGAGGGATTCCCGTTCTTTTAAAGGTTCACTACATACCTTCTTTGGTGGGTACGTCTACCGCCTGCTTGTCGCCATGGAGATGTAATGGCGTTTACCTGGAATGAACGGAATGAGAGTTAAAGCGGTTTTAAAGTTTTTTTTTTTCTTAATTGGAGCGTGAAATGACAAGAGAATTGCATCTTGATATTGATATACAGATATTTTGTAAGATAAAGGCGCATTACGTAACTTTTACTGACGTCCGACACTCGCTCGTCTCCGTGGAGATGCAATTGCACGGCCTGGAATGTTCCGCAGTGTCGCATTAAACGTATCTTGCTAAAATACATTTTAAAATCACGCATTCTTACTTTGGAGCATGTTCGCCTCTGCGCAGATCTGACTTATGACCGGGGACCGCTCGCCATAGAGATAGAATGTTACACAGTGTAGCATTAAACCGGCCGGCCAAGGTCACCAGTTGTAAGTCAGATCTGCGCAGAGGCGAGCATGCTCAAAGTAAAAATGCGTGATTTTAATGTATTTTAGCTAGATACGTTTAAAACTACATTGTGTAACATTCTACGCAACACAATAATATCTCCATAGAGACAATCCACCTGCAAAGTTACATAGTTGACCTTTAAATATTTACAAAGTGGTCGGCTTCTGCTCTAATTGGCAAAAGTAGTTTTTCCCGAACCCGTTTCATAGATTTTACATGGGCATCGTCTGCAGATCTCCAAAGACATGAATAAATGATCGGGATAGATTTTCAACCTAAAAGTGTTTTGTTTCATAATTTAACATCAGGCCTGAGGATCTGTGGCCGAGAGAGGAGAGAAGCAGCCATTTGAAAAACTCTATCATTTATGGTCTTTTAACTTTTGTTTCCCAGAATGCATTGTGTATACATGACTCGACGCTAACCCCAAGTCTGGACTGTAAAAACGCGGTACAGAGGAACCATTGTTGAGTCTCGTTTCCGAGGGTTGGGAGCTGAACGTCGCGCGGTGCCAGGAAGAAGGGAACACGGACACCACTTTTTTTGCTGGCCGACCCCCTCGGAGCAGAACACGGAGCTGTGATTTTAGGGGAGCTAACCTGGCAGGCTGTGTTCTGTGGCGAGTAGGACTACAGCCAACCAAAGTTCAGCTGTGGTGAAACAAGTTTGGTGGTGAACTAACAAAAACTTGGCTTTTGGGGGAGTTTTGGTGAATAATAAAACATTTGTGGAAGTTGGTTGAAATTGGTTTACTTGTAATGCAACTGTTAGTGATGGTTTTTGCCACCTGCCGCCATTTTGGATCCAGTTGCTAAAATGTAAACGCCAAAAGGAAGCATGCTCAAATTATCAGTATTAAATTCAAGAGTGTATTCAAATGTATGGTTATGGTTAACAGTAGTAGATGTAAACGAACAAATATATTACTTTACTATAAGGAAAACATCTTGATAAAAATATACAATTGTAGTATTTTTAGAAGGATAAATACCATTACAGTCTGTTGCTATGCCATCTTTGCTATGTTTACTTTACGTACACAATATTATAAAACATATAAGATTGTAGAAAATTGCTATACAGAAAACTATAACAAAATTAGATCATTTGAACATGGCCAGAATAGGACAAATATGAACCTTTTCTGGAGGGATTTTTGGAATATCAGAGCTAGTATAATGTATATGTCTCTCAGCTGGCCTGGGAACGCCTTGGGGTCCCACCGGAGGAGCTGGCGGAACTGTCTGGGGGTGAGGGAAGCCCGGGAGTCCCTGCTTAGACTGCTGCCCCCGCGACCCGGCCCCGGATAAGCGGAAGAAAAATGGATGGACCACATTGTAATAATATATATGTTGATAATTACCTCCCATTGTAAGAAAAATATTGTTTCTTATTATCATTGTGGCATCAAAAAACAGTAAAAAATTGAGCTCTGCAACCACCGTTCTTCTCCTTAACACCATAAACCATTATTGCGTATGAAAAGGATCCACAGACAGACAGCAGAGCGTCCTCAAGTGCTCTGGGGCCGTGTTTGACCCTGTGTTTTTGCCGTTACCCAGCGTGCACTTTGGCCTGCTGCGGCGCTCGGACAGCCCAGACACATCAATCCATATCAGAGGGATTCTTAATGAGCTGCCTTCTCCTATTGATGTAGATGTGGCCGGGACAGGACCCTCCCTCCAGGCCCCCCTCCTCCCGTCCCCGAGGGCCCGGGACGTCCAGCGAGGAGCTCATTGTGAGGTTTCATATTCCTCTGTCTGTCTGTACACGCTCGCGCACGCGAACTCGTACACAGGCCGGGCTGCTGCATACATACATGGGGTGTAGATAACAGAAGGAGGGGGGCGCTGTCTGTCTGATCCTTCCAAGTGCAGGAATACGTGAGTGAGGAAATATACACTACAGTCATGCTTTTGATGGACCCATGATGTTACACCTCCCATACAAAAAAGTGGAATATTTTGACATGTAGTTAATAATGGAGGAGCGTAAGTTAAAAATTACTAATGATAATAGCAATGCCCTGGATTTATATAGCATCTGTCAAGACGCCCAAAGCGCTTCACACTGCATTATTCATTTACTTCATACTCAGGGGTGGTTGTAGCCACAGCTGTCCTGAGGCAGACTGACAGAAGCAAGGCTGCCAGTCTGTGCTATCGGCCCCTCTGACTCACAGACTGTATATATGATTGGACATAGCTAACCCGCTAGCTGGCGCGTTCTGAATAGGAAGTGAGCATGGGCGCACTTCCGGCTCCTTCGACTCTGGCTCCAATTCACTTTCTACTGAAAAACTGTGGCTCCTAACTCTGTAACTGCTGTCAGACTCGTCATTTTGGTCTTAAAATGTTCGTTTTAACCTGCTCTACATGATCCTGGTGTTTTTATTTCGCTATTGTCCCGTAAATCAAGATATGAACATTAATAAAAGACAAATCAGTTGCCTTCTTTCCCCCGAGGTCGCACCCGCTAGCGTTAGCAACATGTTTGATTGACAGCGTTGCTAAGCGCCCGCTCCCTGCTAAACCAGCGGACGGGAAGGGGCGTTACCTTCGACAGCCTGGCTCGGGATTGGCTCTTTAGTTGCTATGATACTCACGGACGAATTCCAAATGTGGAACTCAGCTCCAAATCCGCCCCTATAACTGCTCCGGCCTCGATGAGCTTCATTTGACTGGAGCCGAACGCTTTGGGTGACGTCACACTCCCTTAGTCCAATTCTTCCAGTTCTTTGTACGGTCTATGCTCTGACCACCGACACTCCCTCTCACACCATATTCATGAAGGGCAAGGTGGATGAAGTGTCTTGCCTAAGGACACAATGGCAGTATGAGGTACTACTGCCCCACTGTGGCACCTGATATTCACAGCCCAATCTAAGTACCAACTAGACCTAACCCTGCTTGGTCTCCAAAATCTGGGATTGTCAAGGTCACAAACCAGGAAGTCTATATAAAGTACCTCATTACAACTTCTGGTAACCTGTCTGTGGCTATCGTCCAATCACATCCAACCTCCTGTATCTCTAAACCTAATTTCAAGTACACACTCTCCGGCCTCTATTGGTGATTTTCATCCTCTTCCCCATCTTCACCGCAGCAGCAGAAGTATCAGCCACCTAAGCCTCTCCATCTCTTCTTCCCCATAAGGAGGCGTCGTCCATTTCTGTTTCTAATCTATATAGAGTTTGAACCCGTTTCAATTGCTGTTTATTGAGCCACTGCTACCAAGTAATTTCCCTTTGGAATCAATACAACCTAAGTGTACGTTTTATTGTGATATTTTTCAAGTCCTGGTTGAAATAGAGGTTATACCCAGAGGAAAGCTGAAACTCGAGACTGGAGTGTCACCAGTATAAGATTGGATGGACATCTGGATGGACGAGGAGGCAGAGGAGCTGGCAGGTTTGAAGTTTGAGGTGTCATTTTTTTTTTTTTTTTACCCAGAGTTCAGTGGTGTCAGCCATGATGGACACCCCCTGTGAAGTCAATAACCAGTACAGTACAGGTCAGCTTTCTGTTATATATTAATGAGGCAACTTTACAGCTTATCTGGAAAATGCAGTTTACTTATCTATGACATAACAGACGCGAATGCTTAAGTGGTTTTAGGGAAGTGTTCAGAATTTAGACGCATATGAACTTTTTACCCTTGAGTCCCACAATTTATACAAGTATTTATTTAAAATGGAGGGAATTCTTGAGGATAAACGTCTCAGATTTTCAAATCCAAATTCCTGAACTCTTTGACAACCTGAAAAAAACAACTGCAATAGAAATCAGTTGCCGTATTTTCTGGACTATAAGTCGCACTTTTTTTCAGTTTGGCTGGGGGTGCGACTTATACTCAGATGTGATTTATATGTGAAATTATTCAAATATATAATTTCACATCTTCGTTATTGTCACACTGACGACCACGTGAGGGCGCTCTAGGCTGTACCAGTAATTGTCACACTGACGACCACGTGAGGGCGCTCTAGGCTTGTACCAGTATCTACTACGCGGCGCGGCGCTTCATCGACCTCCGGAGTTAGCGGAGTTGTTCAAAAGCGACACCGAGGATGAAGAATTCAATGGATTTAGTGATTTGGAGTGAGATTGAGAGTAAACTTGTTAGCTTGTTTTTTATGCTTTAGTCTGATTAACTGTTAATATCTTACGTTAACACACCAGACACGCGTTCAGTTTGTTGTCTGTGCTTCATGTAGCTGAATAAACATAATTGTGTTACGTTAGCATGTTGTACTGATATTCAGCCTGTTTTTCTCTATTTTATTGTTATTATTATAACTTGCCTTTAAAGATAAAATGTCTGTTCTTGGTCTCGGATTTTGTAAAATAAATTTCCCTAAAAAATGCGACTGTTATAGTACTGGACTGTTATAGTCCAGTGCGACTTATATATGTTTTTCTTCATTATCATGCATTTTTTGGCTGGTGCGACTTATACTCCGGAGCGACTTATAGTTTGGAAAATACTGTACTGAAAATGTTGCAAAATGCTGAATGTGGCATGTACATGTTTTTCAAATCTTTGAAATACTCCTGACCAAGATACTGGCTCAAAACTGAAGGAGAGTATCAGCCATCGCCCACTGCTCCTCACAGTGGTCTTAAAAGAATAGATTTAATAGAACTAGGGCTGAAAGATGTTAATTGTAACTAACTGATTATTGAAATACTTTGTAAAAATTTAGTAATAAAAAATTGTTTTCTGGACACAGGCCCGGGTCTATACAGGGGTGCAAAAAGGTGCATTACAACCTCATTTAAAAGTGTTTGCGCCCTCATTCTAGGTGCATACATTAACTACACTTACTTGTCTTTGCTCCGCCTTTGCACCCTCACCCTCAGTTTGGTCTCCACCTGGGCCTGCCCGGACAATACCCAGACTCCAAATATCTCATTCATGGGCTGTTAACAATAATAAATAATAATAATTACAAGATTAATCGAATAGCAAAATAGTAGTTAGCAATTTATTTTTCACAATAGTCAACGTTATATAAAGCATAGAAAAAGAAAAATATAAAAACTGTCAACTGGACAAAAAGTTGTAGGAGTGAAGACGTTTGGCTGCTCGTCCAAGCCGCTTCTTCAGTTCTGGTCAGATCACTGCTGGACACTGTCTTATATCTGTCTGAAGGGAGGAGCTAACTACACTGAAACTGAAAACCCCTGACTGAATGTTTACAGTTTCTGTTTGTAGGCTATTATATAAAGGCATACACACACACACACATAACATATACACATTTACACACTCATGCTTCATACAGACGACATGCGCAAACATTTTCTATTTACATATGTCAGTATATAAGTGACACTGTGAAAAACATGGACACCCTCAGAAGCTACGTAAGCTGTGCAAGACAAACTGTTTGATTGCTTGGCAGATACTTGTTGTTTTATTTCCTTTCTTTCTTTTGCCATTTGAGTTTGACTCAATATCGGGTCTGTCACGATAACACATTTTGACGTTCGATATATCGCTGAAGTAAATATAGATGATAAACGATAATATTGAAGCTAATTTATGCCACTGACACAAAAACCCAAGAGCAGATTTAAACCACAAAACTATTCTAAATCTACCATATTGTTAAAAATCATAAGCTGCAATAAATAAATAGCAGAATTAAACACTTAAGTATGTAGTTTGCATCTGAAATGAGTCACAAAAGTTTATTAAGTCAACCTTTGTCGGCTTAAATCTCATCGTTTTGCCAAAAAATAACCAAATATTTCCCAGTAGTGCAAAGAAAAAGTATGATAAATACTGACCCCAAAAAATATAGTTGCAACAATAAGTCGATATGGTGATTGTAATGACAAGCCTAGACGCTATTTTATGAAAGAAGAGAATTTTGTAAGAGAAAGTTAAAAAAAACAAACAAAAAAAACATGATCATTCATTCTACAGAGGATAGAGGAGTTTTATCACAAGGAAAATTAAATCTACCTTATAGATGACCTAGTTTTACCACGTTTTCTGGGCAGAGTCAAGTCGTCTGAAACTCTTGAAGCGAATAAGCAGAGGTTTGAATGAAAGAGTTCCTCACCTTGGTTCTTGTACGAATCTGAGTGGAACATCAGTTGTACCTCCACAGTTACAGATCCAGAGACTGTCCAAAAAATGAAAAAAAAAAAAAAAAAAAATCGGACTAGACTCTTTCTGCTGCAACCGAAAGCAAGACAGGGCGCTTTGACAGTGATTGATGTGTGCTCCTTTTCCCTGATTCGCTGATTAAACCCATCAATCTATATGCAGAAGAGGTGTCCAATGCAAATCGGCCCAATCAGGCAGGACAAACCGCTTTTGTCAGGAAGTTATGGAAATACGACTACGCCGAACGGCATAGGTGAGGCTGAACGCTCGGATCGGACGCCGTGATGCTCCAAATTAGGAGATTACATGCTCTCCGCTCCCTTCCTTGTGGTCCTGCTTGGATGCCCAAATTGTTCTGCCAGTCTTTCTTTTCTTCGCTTAGTGGTCAAAAGCCCGGTTGCTTGCATACGCTACGCTACACTCTGCAATTGTCCAGGACCACTTGAGGAAAGCATTTAAAGTAAACCGCCCATTAAAGGTGATTTTCGGGAGGAATTAGCTGCCCGTCGTCGCCGCCTTTCCGACGCGCGGTAAATGACCTCTTGTTTTGTCGCGAAAAGGCCTTGTGTATCTGTTCAGAGGCAGATTTCTAATGCATCCAGCCACCTGAGAAGGCTGAGAAGGCTGACCCGGCGGCAGCTCATTTGAATAAAAGTGGAGCAGAGGAAAACGCATTTGTTGTCAGGGAAATTTTTCTCTTAAGAGCACACGCCGAGAGGAAACGGCATCACCTCCAAAAGCGCTAAGCCGTTAATTCCAGATGGGTCCGTATCAGTATGTGTTTTTCCTTTTTTTTTTTTTACTTCCTCCTTTTGTTGCCCTTGTCTGCGAAGCCTGACCATTTCAATATCTCAGCCTATCTAATAACAGTCATTCCTCAGTGGATTCTCCGTCTCATCTCACTTCCTGGCCCCAACCCCTCCTCCAGCCAATTGTGATCCGAATCAGTTTAATTAAGTAACAAATTCTGTTGGCATAGTAACAGCCTAGCTAATTTATCATGGGAAATAGTCTGTGAGACGTGTCGGTTGCCGGGTAACAGCCAATGACGGCGCCCGATGCAGCCGCTGACAAATTGCGCAGGATGCAGATGTGTGTGATGGTGGACTGCTGCTTGTGGAGTGGTGTTGCCTTCAGGTGCAGCGGGACACGGCGAAGAGGTTTGATATGAAAACGCAGGCTCGGTCCAGGGGTCATGACCTTTCCCCCGGTTTTTAAAGGCACTGTACCTGATTTTTACAGAACTGATTCATTATTTAAACGGTTTGCAGTGGTCCGAAGTTATTCCTCGCTTACCTTGTACATTCTGAACATCCTCCTCACGGTTGAGCAGTTGAGTTTGTAAACGCTTTTCTCAGCTCTAAAAAATGAGGGCAGAGTTTTGGAGTGACGGTAAAGTTAACAACAACGTGCACTTCCTGATCGTTGGACAATAAAGAGCAGCTTATGCAATATATCTGTACTGGGGTGTGACAAATTGTGTTCAAATACATGGAAAAAAATCAGGTACATGGCCTTTAAGCGTCATAAATGATTTGATTATATCGTATAGAAAAAAAATCCTCCTTCTCGCCTTCGAATCCCTCCAGGACCCACTGCTTCTCCTTCACCCAGGTAACGGTGCCCCTCTCCTGGCTGCAGACCGCGGGACACACGGACCTGCTTTGTCCAGGCCCCAACGCTCATGGATCAGTTCGGTTCGGTCAACGTTTATGTTCCAAATGACCCTTAAAGAAGACCCGTTGTGCTTTAGCTTCATATTTTGTACCTTTTAAACCGCATTATTGATGTTGATAAATCAGCTGACTTCCGGTAGAACTGGAACGGTAACGGCGTCTTGATCGCAGGAGAATAAAGACTCAAAAATGCATAAATCACTGTCAATATAACTGAGAAGTAAAAACAATTATAACGGTAATGTCACGGTTAAAAGCTCTGAAAGATTTTGCGTAATATGTCCTCTTTAACCGCACGTGCAAAAGGGGTTTACGTCGTTTTGACAAAGCTCCTTGCGTTTCTTGAAAAGCGTTACATAAATAAAAGAGGCATTCGTTTTTGTGACCTTATTACTATGAATTTTTGATTACTTTTATTTAGTACACGCCAGAAAACATACTAAATAAGAAAACATGAAACAACAGAACACAATGCAGGAAAAAAAACAGGCTCGTCAACGTGTTTTCATCAAGCATTATTCCATCCATTTAATCTGACCGTGTATTCAAGGTAAATTGGACATCTGCCCACTAATATAATAAACAACTGGGTGAAATTCTGTGCTACAAATTTGTTAAAAAAAACGCGCTTTGAGTCTTTCAGTCGGATTACTGTAAAAGTCCATATAATTTCGTTTGGTCAAAGGGTGCACATCTTTACATTTCCAAATGCCACAGCTCCCTGGCTCTGGAAATGGCCTGTCCCTGAGCCGTATGTAAAGTGGCTCGTCTGCGGAGCTCTGAAACATTTGTTCTTTTTGCCGAGCGGACCGGAGCTGTTTACACCAGCAGATGTAAAAGCTTTCATGAACTGGCTATAGGTTGACTTCCCGCTGTGTAATAGCAATCACTGACAGAAAAGCAGCAACACTGACATTTATTCGTATGAAAATGTCACTGATTATTACTTTAAAAGTTGCAGGAAATGTGCCTCTTCAGTCGCGTGATAAGAGCCAGAGAGAAGCGCTCAGATGTACAGTGTTTAGTGAAGTAGCCTTTAAAAAAACACTCACTTTAATCTAAACCGCATTTGTGAGGAGTCGAGGCTGGCAAGGCCCAGACACACGCAGTATTATGTGTATTATTTATTTAATGGAGCACTTTTGCCGCGCTGTTGTTCTAAGGGAGAAGTAATGTTGAACAATTTAACAGGCAAACGCACACTTCACCTGCCGCACACCGCTCGTCCTGTACAAAGGATGTTCAAGTGTCCAACAGAAACATCGACTTTTCCAGTTCAAACCTGGTAAAATTTTAATTCCCGAGCACTCAGCTAAAGCCACAAGCTCAGCCGGGACCAAGGGGGCGCCGACAGCAGCGGCTAATACAGAACATTGTCTCTAGTTTACTCACGTCTGAATCAGCAGCACCAGCAAAATGTCCAAAACTACTCATTTACTACTGCGTTAAGGTGCACTATGTAACTTTTCTATTAAATGCTGTATGGAAGCTCACAAGGGTCAATTTTACATAATATAGGACCTTTAAAAACGTGTATTCTTACTGTAACCGAGCTTGCCTCTCAAAAGATCTGACCCGTAACTTAACCTGGGCTCATTAGCTGCTTGTCTCCAGGGAGACAGACAAGTTTAATGTCATTGGGGTCTGCCACCTGCTTTATGGAATGTCCCGCAAAAAGGCGTTAAACGTGTATTTATCCAATTACAGTTTTTGTTATTAAAAATACCTTAAAGGGGCCATTTTACGCTATTTTCTGATCTATGTTATAATGTTGTTTCCTCATCACAAACAGACCTGGAGTTGTGTTTTGTTTCATTCACACATGTTTAACACACAAACCCTGCAGATTATTTAGGTTCTTCTCTCAAACTGAAAACGCTCTGTTCCACCTTGTGATGTCATGTGGTGATACAGGAAGTGCTCCACTGTGTTTTTAAACTCCACACACCTTCACTAGAATCATTTAGATTATTTCAGCCCTGGAATTGCCGATCTCTGTTAAGCTGTTAACTTGAAAACTACCGCTTCATGACATCACAAGGTGGAACAGAGCGTTTTGAGCTTTGGAGATGTAGACAGACTAATAATAAAGTGTTACTCAAACATGTGTGAATGAAACAAAACACAACTGCAGGTGTGTTTTTGAGGAGGTAACGTCATTAAAACACGACTTAAACCTCACAAGAGACAGTTTTGCGTGATATAGGACCTTTAAAAAAACATGCATTCTTACTGTAACCGAACTTGCCTCTCAAAAGATCTGACCTGTAACTTAGCCTAGGGGCATTGCTTGTCTCCAGGGAGATAGATAAGTTCATTGTCATGCCGTGTAACATCCCAAACAAACCAATAGCATCTCCATGGAGACGCGCAGGCTGCGGACCAATCCCCAAAAAAGCGACGTGTAGTGCGCTTGAAGTAATTATCGTTCATTAGATAACAGTTAACAAATATCGTTTTTTCTTTGGTGGTATTTTTCAGAACGCGTGACCTTTGCCCTCTCATCTGCTCGTCAGTACATATTCACATCCCCGCGTCTCCTCGTCGGGTCCATTACTCTCCATCATCTCCCTCTCTCCGCTCTTAATGCTGAGTATCGTCCCCATTGACTTTAATGTGTGGACACAAATCTGGGGAACACTGACACTCGCTAACAGCGGCACTTCTTCATGACGATTGTGGGAGAGTGCGGGGCCATTTCCATTTGCAACAAAGATGTTTGGTTGTAATGCGCTGTCTCTCTCCACTGCACTCTCCCATCACACACCCCCGGCGTCCTAACGAATGGAGCAGTCACTGGACTATGCTTACATGATGAAACTTATTCATCACATTTGAATTATTCTAATCAATTTGCTGTCAGGCTAACTGCTGCGGCCGCTACACCGACGCCGCCGTCAAGCGCCGTTTGGTCGGAGCTCGGCGCGGCCCCAGAAATTTATACTTTCCGTAAGTACTCGTAAAACCTTCAAAGCGTGACTGAGCGAAGATCAGCCCGCCCTCGCGCAACCGCGGCGACCGGCGAGAGGGAAGACAGCTGCTCAAAGTGACTCGGCCCGTCGCGATAACGTGTTTTTAAGAGCGATACATCGCTGAAGTAAATATAGACGATAAACGATAATATTGAAACTAATTTATGCCACTGACGCAAAACCCAAGAGCAGATTTAAACCACAAAAACTATTCTAAATCTATAATATTGTTAAAAAATCATGATCTGCAGTAAATAAACAGCAAAATTAAGAACTTTAGTACTTAGTTTGTATCTGTAATGGGTCATAGAAGATATTAACTCAACCTTTCACAGCTTAAATCACATCATATAGCCAAAAAATAACCAAAAATTTCCCAGTAGAGCAAAGACGCACACACGATAAATACTGACCCCAAAATATACAGTTCCAGCATCTAAGGATAAACAGTAATATGTAAACAACTTTCACTGGCACAAAAGCCCTAAAACATAACCCCGTACAACCGTTTTCTACATAAACCACATCGTTAATAAAACATAAGCAGCGATTAATATAAATAGTACGATAAAACAATGAGTAAGTCTCTTCAAGTGAGTTGTATTGGTGTTAATGATTCAATCCTCTGTAGCTCTGTAAGAAAATTTGAGAAGGTTCCCCACAAACACAGAAAAATACTTTGCAGATGACGCCTCAACCTTCTGTAGAACTACACATAACAGCTGCTGGGGGCTGTGTAGGATTAATATTGTTATGATGCTGAATTTTGTTGTTACGTAGTGAGGTCATTGGTCTGGTCAAAACAGAAAAGATCAGATTAAATCAGATATTTTTTTTTCTTTTGGATATTAAAATATATATACACACGCCATCAAATAATGGGTCATCTTCTGGTTTGAGTACTTCTGTCTCCTCATAAATAATGTTTTGCTTTGAATTGTTAATTGCTAGAGGCCTGTCTCACATCTTCAGGAC
>JACM01008697.1:0-19444 GCA_000787095.1 Periophthalmodon schlosseri | reverse complement strand
GGGTTCCTTCCCAGCACCTCCTTTACACCAGTCTTTGTTAATAAAACATGCTGTGCTATGGAGACACATTTGGTCTTGAATTATTCTTTTCCATGATGCTTCAGGGCTGCAAAAACTGTTTTTGTTCCCTTGTTTTGAATGTTTCTCTTGAAGGTGGTGCAGCGTTGGAAAGTCGTGGCCACCTTGTAATAACACCATGTTGTGGCTTATTCTGTGGAAAAACAAAATCTGCTCTCCAGACCTTTATTTTCTCACAGTAGAGATGAGAGCAGGTTGTTTTACTGAATTACGTGGTTTAATCCTTTTGTTTGTTCAAAATATTTATCTCTCCTTGTTAGGTCATAGCATCTTTTAAGCCCTTTTCAAAAATAGAAGATTAGTGGGAACATAAAAAAGCTTAATGCTGCTAAAATGTTGCCAAATGTGCAAACAACATCTGCTTTTCCCCTTCAAAAGTACAACATGTTTCATATTAAAACTATCTGAGTATTACATATAACACTAACATGAGTGAAAGAGCAGCATCCATTAAGCTCATATGAATTTAATGTGTCCCAACATTTTGTGATTTTAAAATTGCACCCCGACCTGGCCCTGGATAAAACAAGAAAATAGATGGATGGAAGCACTTTCATGGTTATTGTAATAAATAAATAAATAGTTTAATGCCATACTGTGGAACATCCCAGGCAGCATAATAACATCAATAAGCACATGGCAGATCCCATACCAGAAGCTGCATATACCCTACTGTTAAAATCAACTGTACTGTACTGCAAATATGTATATAACCATAAAAATGAAGGTTGAGATCTTACACAGCCTATATTGAAATTGATTTACAAAACATTATGTGGACGTGACTGGATGGAGCTCCCATGATTTGACATTGCAAATCCTCAAAACATAATATATAATCCATGAGTTACTGGGAGGACAGTAATGCTTTGGTATATTCTGCATTTTACAAGCTAAACCTAAAACCATTTATGACAATAATACCACGCCATTGGACCAAACCACCAAACAAAAAGAAAGAAAGAAAATATAATAATTGGCAGGGCACAGACTTGTCAGTATTCACAAATGAGGCAAGTGCACACGTTTTCAGGATTTATTGAATATATGGAAAGAGAAACAAACAGAGCAGCCCCTCCCACTGAGAGGGGATCACAGATAACATCTCCTGCCCCAGTAACACATATTGTCTGTGGAAACACAATACAGTTCTAAGTGTGGGCCCTTTTCTGTTTATATGAATAACATCGGCCAGAAGGTATTCAAAAGACTGGAGCTTCAAACTGCAATGAGGAGGTGGAAATTGTGAAAATTGTCCAATAAAACTCCTAGGCTCCAGTCTTATCCAAACCTGTATGAACCCAGTCACTATCTGCAGGTCTGTGTACAAATCCAGTGTGTATTTACTATGGCCCACATGGGACAGGTGGAGGATTACAGAGCCCACCACAACCACAGTTAGAGAGAGATAAACCAGGCTTATAGAGCCCAATCTAAGATAGTGTTTAGGCTTAGTGGAATCTGATCCGGAGTGTATGAAACTGGTCCATGAGGACAAACCAGCAGAGAAGCAATGGAAGACAGAAATGATTCATTCACTTAAATAATATCTATATATGTGTACTTTATATTTACTTATACTTGTGCCTATAGTTTTGTACTTAAATTCAAACTTACATGGGGAAATTGTAAGTAACATTCTGTGATCTCAATGTCTCAATCTCAAAGTCAGAATATATCACTGCTCCTGACAAGTTGCTCCAGCAGTCTTGAAATATGGGTCAACTGCACAAGACAAATTTGACAAATAAAGTTCACCTTAATTTTTAACTTATAGTACATTAGTAAGTAAGTTATGCTATACTCATGCTTGCATGCTAGCAAGTCGTATACCTAAACAAACATTTACATATTTGATAGAGAAACCCTCTTTCAGGATACATATTATTCAAATGTGACACTAACCTCTCTGTCTATAGTCCCTGTGTCTATTCCTGTCCGTGTGCAGTGTCCTGAGAGTAATCATGTTGGGACACCCCCTCCACACTCGCCCCATAAGCCCAAATCCCCTCACAAAATCCTGTTTGAAACGTTGAATAGAGGCCAGTGAGAGTGGAAGATAAACACAGAATCTCTCCAATTATATGATGGGATAATTCATTCATAATAAAAAAGATTATTATTTTACAGAAAAACACTAACATACTAACATAGGTGGAGTCCCTTGAGTATAAATGGTAATGTTTGTTGCATATCTCACTTGAACGCTGCTTGTTGATGCATATCATTCTACAGCTTTCTGGTAAATTAATATAAGCTACCAAAATATCCTAGCACCACCAAAATATCCAAGCACTACATTAAACAATAAAAATAAATACACACATAACTGCACCAACAATTTCATAAATCATGTAACTCAAGGTATCTTTTGAATGGCTGGTTAAATCAAATCTAAACTGACCCTCACACTCATACACTACACTTACAGTTTGTCCAAAGTGTAAGCAGACACTCTCTCTCTCTCTCTGAACTAGTCTAGTCCTACAAACAAACAAGAACCCACCAAACAGCACCGTGCGGTCACGTAGAGGAAACTACCCCTCTCCCTACCTCCCTCCCTTCCTCCCTCCCTGTCCTCCTGTGGGACATTCGGCTTCCTCTTTGGAGTCTGGGAGTGTTATATTGCGGCAACCTTTGAGCCACGGGGCGTTGGGTTTCTGAGAATAGCCGGTGACACAGAGCCTGTTAATAATGGGACAGATCTGCTCGTGCCCACGTCAGGGTTTAAAATGGACCCAAATGTGTTTGAAGCTGCAGATTCACCATTCACCATTACCCACTGTGACACAGGGGACAGGAATAGTAGATGGTGAGAGCTGGCAAAAGCGTATTATTGGTCATTGATTACCACATACCCTTTAAATGTCAACTATTATGGTCTTCTCCTAGAGCTCATTTTGTTTTTCTGATGAGTGCCGTGGGAGGTCAGATGGGTCAACAACAAACCAGTATTCTCTTGCTTAAACCAGTGCATGCTGCTGTTGTGTCTTTGAGCACGACACTTCACTTACATTGCCTAGATGTTATGTCGGTGTGTAAGTTCAAAGATTATAAACCTTTTGACTCATTTGAAATCTGTTAGTGTTAATCGGTAACTACCTACGGCGCAGCAGTGGTTCACTGGTTAAAGTGTCAGCGCACAATGCATACTGTCATTGTATCCATGGGCAAGACACTTCAAACACCTTGCTTATGAATATGGTGTGTGGTGAACAGATCATAGGCAAAGTTTGGCAGCCACTTTTCTGTGAGTCAGCCTCGGAGGCAGCATGCAGCTATACCATAGACTGTATAAAGAAATGGACTAAGTGAGTGTGATGTCACCCACAGCACTCGGCTCCAGTCAAATGAAGCTCATCGAGGCTAGCAGTTATAGGGACCAATTTGGAGCAGAGTTCCATATTTGGAATTCTGACCGCGAGTATCATAGCAACCAAAGAGCCAATCTGGAGCAAGGCTGTTGAAGGTAATGCCTCTTCCCACCTGCACTATTGATTTAGTACGGAACGGGTGTTTAGCAATACTGTCAATCAAACTTGTTGCTAACAATAGTGGGAGCAACCTTGGGGAAAGAAGGCGCCTTTATCATATCTTGATTTATGGACACAATAGTGAAATAAAAATACCAAGATCATGTAGAGCGGGTTAATACAAACATTTTAAGACGGGGGGCAACAGTTTTTCAATACAAAGTCAATTGAAGCCAGAGTCAATGGAAGCGGAAACGTGCTCATGCTCATTTCCTATTTGGAACGCGGTGGCTAGCACATTAGCTATGCCCATTCATGCATACAGACTACGGGCTATACATTTAGGTTACTACCTCTAAGTGTGAGGAGAAAATGAAAAAAAATTCATGAAATTTTAAAGCGACTTTGGGTGTCTGCAATAGCACTATATGACTATTGCATTATTATTACTTTTAATACTATTTAGTGTGGTAGGATTTAGTACGATGGTTGTTGCAGTGATATCATTTACTTCTGTCAAATTGCTTGATCACTGCTGTAAAGAGCTCAATGAACAGTGATTCCAGAAGTTTTTAGATATATCTTTACCTTGTGTGTGTGGTCTGTCCTTACCTTTATAAAGTGGTTAGATGAATGAGAGTTGAGAGGCTTACAGGATTAGAGCTTGTATTGTCTTTACACAAATGCTACATTTATTCTCGATCAGCAGACCTTAAAGTCAGCCGCAAAAAAGGTGACACAGCGCTTCAGATAGAGTTGCACTATCACTGAATTGGACCAGAGCGAGGTAAAGATCACACCGGAGAAATACATGGACCCCCTTTTTACTGGAAGTGGTAGAACACAAGTACTAGACAGGTTTGGGTACAACTAATCTCCTGTGTAAGGTCCACAAGCCACTAACAACTGTGAAAACTGTTCTTTGTGAGTGAGAACCATTGAAAGAATGTGAAGTGAATGGTTGTGTGTGCTGGTACTGTAACTAAAAGACTTCCACATAAGGCCCAAAGTTGGAAAGATATGCAACATCCTTGTATAATGTAATAGATTTAAAAATTGAAAAAAGATACGTCATAATTATTAATTTTATGTTTATGGTGTATAGCTAAATGCATTATGGTCTTTACATAGTCCTATAGAAGATTTTGAGATTTGACCCTATACATAAAATAGTCCTACAGAAGATTTTGAAAGTTAACCAATCCCTGCCTAAAGTTGTACTAATTGACTATCCATCCAGCTACCACAATTGCAAGGGAAAACAAAAGATTTACAAAACACTAAATAACACTAAAACAGATTATAATCAGTTTCAGTACATTTACATGTAAGATATGAATATTTTCATGTTTTTGTTTTTGAGATTTGATACATATTCTAATGAACAAAGCACAATTTTGGCATATGGCTCATGGTCTTGTAGTTAACAGCAAATGGCTTTTTTATACCACTAGATAGAGTTATGAGTGACTCTGCAAAGGTAAGCCAGCATTGTTTAGGCACCACAAATTACCTTAGACTTCTAATAGTTCTAACATGTGAGATGCTACTATGTAGGAATGTTGTATTGTCAATGTTACTAGAAAGTATAAAACTGTTAAGTGGTTCAGACAATGATTTTATGGCCGATGTAGCATGTAATCAAATATCCCTGTGTTTTCTGACCTTAATTTAGCAAAAACTAGGTTTAACATTGTGCACATTCGCACCTCACTTGTTTGTCCTGCACAGTCTGTCTAGTGTTATCTCTCCCCCCTCTCCACTCTCCACTCTCCCTCTTTATGGCCTGAGATTAGGTACTTAATCCTGTAGATCTCAGAGTAAAAGCCACTCCTAAAGCCACAATAGATTTCCCCCGTCCCGCTGAAATAGAGGGACAGACTGGGTCCCGATATGCATCTAAAAACCTCAATGGGAACACTGGCCCACACGCGTTGAGGGCAGCCACAGCACTTAACGAAGGACATGCATAAAGGATATTATATTACATATGTATTAGATGAGGACTATAAATAGCTTTGCACCATATTGAAGTAACATTATGAAGCTGTCACGTATGTCCCTACTGCACTTAACACCCACAGCAGTCACTACTTGATAGTCTTGTGGCTCATTACATGTATTATATTGTCTGAGCTAACTCCTAATGACAACAAATGCGTTTGGGTTTGAAAAGGCAGGTTTATTTATGAGAGGGTTAGGTGGTGTCTTGTGAAATGACTTAGATTTGAGCAATAAAGAGAATGGCAGACTGACTGGTTATATGTTGTAATATAGTGTTTAGAAGCTTAATGCACAAAAACAGTAAAATAATTATCAATAGCTTTGTCAAATATAATACATTGCAAATTCTAAGTAATATTTTTTCTGTACAGTAAAGTAATGTGTTGTGTTATATATAGCCTAGAGGCTAGAATATTTAAAAAAAGACATATTATTATAGAAACTTATCAAATGTTCCATGCTACATAACCTAACCAACTGGTTACCACATAGGATTTATATCTACCACTTCACATTATTTTAAAATGTAAGCCCATTAGTGTTGTCTTGGCAGTGTGATGTTATGATTGGCACTTTACTTTGTAGTACTACAAAGCATTAATGTCTCATGTCTCATAATGTAGCCAAAATAATGCTGCTAAAACATCCCAACTTTTTGGCAATTTCCCAGTTGGAAATGGCAGGAGCTCTAGTGTAAATGAAATAAATATGACATATGGCATATGACAGGCCTAGGACAGATGTTTTCTCAATCAAAATGGTAGGCAGGTTTAGGTATAGTCATTGAAACTAGTGTAAATATACACTATACACTATACAGTGCAGTCCCTTTAAATGTGAGAAGTGATGAGTTGATTTTGATGGATGTCATGTCCTTGCCTGTCCTCGTGAGTACATATCTCCTCCTCCTCCTCCTCCTCCTCCTCCTCTGTCTCTCTCATTCCTCCGCTGAGCAGCTCTTCTCGCTCGGCCTCACACTTCCACACACTCTCTGTGCCAACCTCCAGACCTGGAAACTGCCGCCATGTTCACGAAGAAACTCCTGTCAAGTGAAGATTATTCACCAGGAAACGAGACTGCACTACCTTCAAAATAAAACTTAATAAATATAACGTGATTGTTGACCAAAATAAATGACTAAACATAGTATCGGAAAATGTCAAGATCTTTGAAGCTCAGATGAATTGATATGGAATGGATGAATGTCATAAGTGGAAAATGGATTGGAAACATGATAATAAAAAAACATATGTTGTGGTTGGCTGATAAAGCATGATATCTGCATGAAGGAGAAATAGGCCTATGTTGATAATATGTGATGGAATAACACTGCAATGTTATTTTTCCCGACGGCTATATTTGAATCAAGGCATGTGCCCAGGTTTAGCATAAGTGGTTGCCAGTTTATTCCTCTAGTCGCTCAACCACCAACAATTACACTAGTCTACACATTTATACAGGTGGAGTGTCTTGCCCAAGGGCAGTAGGCTAATCTATACCACTATTGGGAATTGAACTGCCAATTTACCTGGGGTATTGCTACATTTCCCCCTTAATAAAGTGACAGCAAAGCAAGTTAAGACTTTTATTTTCAAGGGTCTAACCGGACGTGTTCCGTGTGGCGCACGCTGCCTTGCCGCTGCTCGGAGGAGGAGGAGGAGGAGGATGACAGCTGAGCGGGTCTTGAAGGTGGAGCAGCGCAACCTCTTGCTTTAACCACATTTCTTCCAAACTCCTGCCGGAGCTGTGGGACTTCTTACCGCGGGTCGCTCTCAGTCTCTCAGGCTCTGGAGCAGCTGTCCGCTTCGGGACACTAAACAGCTGGTACCCATTGCGGATATCTTTCGTGGCTTTTTTACGCGGAGAGAGCGGTCCGTGCCTGGATGTGTTAGCAGCAGCAGAGGCAATAGTCTTGGCTTTTTCGCATGGCGTAGGCACCTTTTCACGGAGCAGGGTACTCTTGGCGTTGGGAGGGACGGAGAGCGCCCTAAACATTAACTTGCAAACTTCAAACCCAATGTTACGCGCAAGAACGACATGATTGTGCAATAACAAGGAAGTGTGCTGGTCTGGGATACCACAGCTTAGATAGACTAATCGGGACAAACATCCTCTTCGTTTTCCTGCTTCAAACTCGACGAAAGACCAGAAAAAAGGGAATATATTTGTGTCCTTGTGTAGAGTGAGTGACTGGACATAGAAACACCTTCAAAATGACGGGCAGTACTCCAGCGGACATGGTAAGTCCATTAACTTTATCGCGCTTTGGCATTTACGCACATCATTCACAAAACCGTGAAAGGCAGATCAGGTGTCTCCACTTTATTCACGACGTTTCTAAAGCCTTGGTTGAATATCCCACTGTGATCACGAATGGGAATTACGTCTTTTACGTCCTTCTTACGTCTTTGGGTTTACTTCTCTTGCGTGCCTTGTGAAATAGTGTATCAACGCGCATTACGAATAAAGAGATATTTTCCTAGTTTGCTCTGTGGGGTTTGTAGTCAGTAAAATGTCAAATGCTCTAGTTGTCAAGTGACTTTTATAGTCCTGTCATAAACTGGCCACTTATCAATTAGCTGGTCAAAGGTGCAGAAAGTAGTAAGTGCACTCTATAATGTAATGTCCTTGGCCATTTGGAAAATATAATATAACCCAACAACCCATAATAATATGATTTTATGAACAGTTATGACCCAGGTGTATAGAAATGCAGCCACTAAAATGGCTTATAGGGATAGAGAGAGAGTTTGTGGTGTTAGTAGCTTAAATCAAAACGTGGCCAATAGATGTGTCTAATCAGATAGTATTGCTAACTCATGGGATGTATGATTTGACATATGCTAGGTCTATGTCTACAGTAGCTGTTAACGATTTGGAAATATTGGAATGTCAATATAAAGTCAAACTTGAATATACCTACTTCACAGAGAAGTATAATGTATAAGCTAGTAGTATAACACCAATAAAGTGTTACTACTATTGTGAAACACAGTTGTGTAAATGGAATATATTCAAATACATCTATTTGCTTTTGAGGTGCAATCTTACTTAAACACAGACCACTTAAAAAATAGGACTACCAAACTGGGACTAAATCTGAAATTAAGCCTAGACTAAACCGGCACTAAACAAGGACTTGAATAAAACCAAACCAAGTCTATATCTTAACTGGGCTCAAATGAAGTGTGCACTGTAGGTCTTCTTTCAAATTTAAAATATCTTGTTTTGCTCAGTCAACAAAAACACTATCCAGCTTAATTGAAGAAAACATAGGATTTATAGCGTAGCATCAATATATTTTTCTCAAAGTTGCCATTCACATCTCGTAACACAATAACTTACTCTAATTCCTGATAAATGATGAAAACAGTTCCTTGTAAACGCTTTGTGCAACCCTTTTTAATGAAACCACACACAGTTAGACTCAGACTCACATAGTACTCTCTCTCTTCTCAACCCTAACCTCTGCGGCTGTCTTTGACCTACTGTATATTTTATGCTGACATTTTGCCACCCCCCGGCAGTTGAATGGTTTGAGACAGAAAGCAGACTTTAGACATCACACTATAGGAGTGTATAAGTGCTCTTTTTGCTTGGCTTTTAATGCTACTGTCTCTGCTAATTGCATGCTGCTACAACCCCATTATGTCATAGTCACTGATGTAGAGGTGCATTAGAGGTTGCTAGGCTGCGATCTTCGTCTCACAACTAGTCTTTGAGAGGTAGACGCTGTTATTTCACCTAAAACACATTAAGATTATTGCCTTTGTCATGAGCTCATCCTTTTTACAAATAATGAAGAAGCCTGGTCCAGTATGGAGTGTAAGCGTACAATCAGTGACCAGTCCTTTCGGGCTAGGAATATGTTACAACAACAACTTTTATTAGAAAGATATTAATAAATATTACTTATTATTATTATGACAACATAATACCTGTAGTGCTGCAAATCCAGTCACAGCTATTTGAATTTGTCTACAAGGGGTCAGGACCCTACCGTCCACTAGTTTGAGGAGAATATATTTTCTCAGTTTTATTTGCTTCTTTCTTAAATAAGTTCCAAAGTTGACTTTTAGAGAATTAAATGAGCAGAAAAATGATTCCTGCCTTGTGCAATACTGAAATCCAGCAACAGTAGTAAGACCATTATTACACCTATAATTTTTTGTATCTTTTGAAATACATAACAATAGCAAATGTTAAGTTCTCAAATAATTACTGTTTGCATTAGTAGTTATTCATTATTTCTGTCACCTTACAATGTAATAATAATGTCATACTTTCAGGTGAAGACAAGAGCCAGATTTTCCTTTTAATTGCATGGCATTTTCATAAAATACCGTAAAATACCTAAAGATAAATTCATTAATGTTGAACCTGGGCATCAAAAGCCCTCCAAACTGTTACCATTCTGTACTTTTGGTTTGTACCTCACTGTGACTTCCTGTTCCTGGTGGCATTATCCTGACTTCCTGAGGCATAAAGAGACTGCTGTTCAAGGATCAGCCACAGGCCTGTGAAAGACGATCCTGGTGTGGACAGACAAATGATAGGCTTTTCATCCTCTCCATCTGTACATCCACCCAAATGAGTTCTTGGAGCTATTATGCAAAATGACAGACACCAAAATTAGACTAAACTAGGCTAACCAAAGGGAAAACATAAAGCATAATGCAGCGTAATGTTAACTGGGCAGTATATGGTATGCCAAAAGTGACATAAGACCAGTTATGTTGTATGGTTAGAAAACAGTGGTACTAAGAACTAGTAGGAAGAACTGAAGATGTGGAGGTTCTCTTGCGGGTTGATGAGAAAAATGGAGGGAATAGGAAGTAATTAAGAGAGACTGTCACCTTTTTCAGCAGATATCATCAGGTACAAGTTAGTTGGTTTGAGAGTAAAAGAGGATGCATATCATGGCCATATTGCACAGGCCCACATGCGTCTAGTGTCTAATTTTAGCACATTTCTGCCCATCTCTATGGATCACGCTGTAAGATGCACTTCTTGTTTACTTTAAATCTCTGTAACTATATGTGAAGATTCATAAACATAATCTGGTTATGTCATTGTTTACATGTTATCAAAGCTCCAGTTCGTCAGTTATAAGGGTTCTGTGGTTTCACTGGTGCCACATGTTTGTTTTTTTTTACAGTATTTCATTCATTTTATTTCTTAATTAGTTTTAGTTTAGACCTCAGGATAAATTATTGTTTGCTTTGAGGGTGATAGGAAACTCTAATATTCTGATGCAATTTGCATGCACACTGCAGCTGCTACTAATGCCTGCTGAAGACTCTAAAATGAGACTTTTAACAACTTAAAGCCTGACACAAGTTAGCACTTATGAAGCCTTTTATATAGTGTTAGTTATAGTGTCAATTATGTCATTAACACACATTTTCTTTTTCATGTAGCAATATAAATTTTACGCCATATCATCTTGTCCTATTCATAAGCTAAATATGTGTTTTTATTGGTGCTGTTTGATTTTTTTTAAGCCCACTGGACTAGATTGACCTATGCTGGTGTACTTAATCAATATCTCAACCAGATTCATCGTTTAGAATGCCCCTCTAGGCTCCAATATGTCGTCATTACAACATCTTTAATTTTCCGTCTAACACTAAAGATCCCGAGAGGAGAGTAATAACAATTCCCATGAAGAGCTAACTTCGAAAGGCCTTATTTTCTTAAAGGTTCCTGTCTATTCTCCATGTTGATGTAATTGACAAGCCTCCAGCGGAAACATAAAGGTCACCATCTGCACAAAGAGGGAAGATGCTCACATCTTTTCTCCAGTGTAAATGGTCTGAGGTTTTTATTGTGGCATACCTCGATCCATACGTTAAACAGCTCCTCATGTGAGAGCAGGAAGTATCCTTTTCTCTAATGTCGGCAATAAACTCGTCCGGTGAGGCAGAAACAAGCTGCAGATGCACATTCAGTGGTCTTTTCATGTGACATGGAGGGTTTCCTTCCTTGTGTCATGTTCCTTGGTCAGTTTGTATTGAAAGAATGGATAAACATACATGCACACAGAATAGTACTAGTATACAGTGATGTAGTCAGGGTTTAGTGACTCATGAGCAATATATGTTTTGCATTAGAAATCATATGGCCTTTGCTTGTGTACATCCATATAGTTCATTGTTTCAAATTGCATTTCTCTATGTGACTTAGTACAAAGACCTGCCTTTGAAATGGGTGAATAGTTTTGAGTACTACTCCCTTATTATTAACGCAGTGTTAAAATAGCTTTTCATATGGGTGAACCCCAGAAAAATAACTGCCTTGATATTTTTCTCTGTGATTTCAATAATGATATTCAGACGATATAATGGCAATCCATTAGAAATGTGCCAAAATATAAATAAATCTGCCATATCTGCCTATACTGACGAGCTTCATAGCTCTAGTAAAGGGTGCTTGGGCTTCCTTTTATCCCACACCCCTAGACTTGACTTACTGATATCTTCATATGTCAAGAATTTTTGGTCTTTTTAGAATTTCTGACCAGAAGGCTTTACTTGAGAGGACAGCTATAGCAAGAAAAGGTGAGAGAGGGTAGAGACATCCTGCAAACAGTCATGTTCAGGAAGCAAACCCACTATGCTGAGGTGGTAATGACCACATATGTGCAACTCCGTCAACCAATACACCACTGGTGAGCACAAATTGAGCCAGTCCTGACAGATTATTACACAAATCTATAGGGAACAGAATTGAAGGACTTAAAGAAGACCTATTGTCCTTGTGTCTGCTCTAGTTATAATCTATGACACCTGTGGGTCATTATGTTATAATTTCCACATTTTAAATTGCAGTATTCATCTAAAATGACTTAATAACTGTGGTGCCCAATTGGAGCTGACGTCACCGTAAATGTCATCTCAACAAAGAGCTGTGAAGTTGTCGACTCCTCCTATGGATAGCTGCACATCATGAGCCGTGGAAAAGTCGATTTTTGCATAACAGGTCTGCTTTAAATGTTAAATGTTAGCTTCCCCTTTGGCTTACTGTGCCAGACTGGACCTAGGTTTGTGTGCCCACAGCCCCATAAAGACCTGTATAGAGAGAGAGCTGGAGTAGGAGGAGAGTGCCGTGCTGCTGCCAAACATTGTGGGTGAATGAATGTGCACGAAAGAAAAGCCCCCAGACCAGTCATGCCTCTCAAGATTGGAGGATGGGATTTGTGTCTTTCTTTGGTGGAAAAAAAGAAGACAGAATTGTGGGGGGTACAGGGAAAGGGTAAATTACCCAAGGCTAAACTCACGCAAGTGCTGACTGCGCCAAAATAGTCCCCTATGGCAGTAGTAGATCTAACTTCAAATCTTAAATGGAGGAGTGAATACAACAGATAAGATGGTGCAGAAACAGAGGAGCAGAAGAGTGTCATTATCAAACACAGTCGGCTGATATGTCCCAGCGCGGCGGGGTAGTGGCAGGTATGCTCTTAAAACACTCAGATTTTAGGAGATTGACTCAAGGAGGGAGTGTCAGAACCAGATAATACATATTTCTAAGAGAAACAGGACAGAGAAAGGGTTGTATTTTTATTGAAATTCCCAAAATGTTTCAGTTTTTGTGTCCTGGATAAATTGTTGAAGTTTTGCATATGATAATACATGTTCGCTGGAATTTTTAATTTGGCCATGTTTTGTAGGTATACACTAGCAAAAATGTACATTTTTTTTTTTTCCATCAAATTGAAAACTTCCTTGAAAAGCAGTCTTTGTACTCAAGCGCCGATTGGATTAAAATGTGCAAGGAACCGATTCTTGATTTTAAAACATACATTGCAAATATAATCCCATTAATGTCAGAAAAATAGGATTTGATAAGCTCCGTATAAGTTTGCTTAAATGCCTCTATCAGTGCAATACTGTATCTCTGCATTATTTAATTGAATTGTTATCTAGATGTTCAGTTGACTCTCTGGTCTTCAGCTGCATGGGTCTTAGCTGTGTGTGGCTAATTAACATCTTCGTGCCTGTCAAAGTTGCAGTTCATTTAAGCACCTCCTGGGACTTTCGTAGACACGCCCACACAGGAGTCAGAGGTGAAAGGTCAGGGTTCACGCTGCCTGCTGTCCCGGGACAATGGGCGGCAGTGGGGGATGCCTTTGGGTTTGACGTGTCGGTGCACCAGAGCTCAGGAGGTCTGGCGGAGAAGTAGGATGGAGCTGAAGATGGATCTGAGTGAGGAAGAGGAGGAGAGTACTGACGGGCAGAGGTGGAGGATAGCTTTACTCTATCTATTTTGATTTAAATTAAGTGAGTTTTTAAAAGAAATTTAAATTAGACATTTTTATTTTTACCCAATAATAGTTTTGATTGATGTCAATGCACAAAAATGATGAGGGGATTTCTGGAAGACTAAGGAGTTGAATCTCCAAATGTTTGCAGGTTGTTGTGGCCATAGTAGTCATAGTAGTAGCTGTAATAGTCGTAGTTTGAGCTGTGAGTAGAAGTCCATAAGAAGTTCACAATGTATTATGTAAGTTATGGTACACTTCAGTTCACTGCACAGTGTAACCTGTAACTAAAGCAGGAAAAGAACAGTAGGCATATTGTGAAGCTGGCATATTGTGATTCTGTCCTATTTGTGATATTACTTTTTTGGCTTATCACCAACCCTGAAGTCCGATTTAACTGGGCTCGAACCAGGACCAAATCGGACCAAACCAGGATTCAAACCAGGATTCAAACCAGGATTCAAATCACGATTCAAATCACGATTCAAATCACGATTCAAATCAAGACAAAAGCCACGATTCAAGCCACGATTCAAGCCAGGATTCAAACCAGGATTCAAACCAGGATTCAAACCAGGATTCAAACCAGAGCACTCTTACACACATATCTATCTGTTGCCACCAGATTTGCACATTGTAGTGGTATTTTGTCCAACCTTTTTGTCCCTGTTGCTTCACATCTCCTGTTGAAGCCCCCTGCTCCCGTACAGTTCCCCGGTGCCATGTGTTGTGAGTCAGCCTTACATCATGTTCACGCTCCCTGGCCTGATGCATGGGCCCTGACACTGTCACATGGGACGCTTCTCTCTCTGAAGGTAGATGAGGCAGAACACTCTTGCCCAGGATGTCATGACAAGAGGCTGAGAGGCTAACAAAGTGCATTGCATACTACAGTTCTTCAACTCAAACAGAAGAATAAACCTGTTTTCCAGTGTTTTCCACTGTTGCACAATATATATATTTTGCAATTCAGCTATTCGATATATGACGAGTCTTAGTTTTGTAGCTACACTTCCCAATGATGTGTCCATATATAGTAAAGACTCGCATTTAGATCTAGTTCAGTAAAATGTCATATTGTTCATGGATGTTAAATGCTATGAGATATAATTTGTATATTGGTTTTGCATTTGTTATGTCAGATGCCCTCCCTGACATCACCCACTCCCTTTATCCAAACTTCTTAGAAGTTTGGATAAAGGGAATCTTAGATGTAAAAGTTTGGGTTTAACCGCCACTTGCTTGTTTAAATGGAATTTTTATGGCTTGATCTGAAATATTCCACAGTATGGCATTAAACTCGCCACGGTGAAGCAGCCAAATTCTACAGAGCTCCTCTTATAACTTACCCTGATGTCTCTGAAGCAGCAGTGACTGAGTAGAGAAGATTGTGTTTTCATTGGCAGCCGCTGGTTCGGGGCTGCTCTGTCAATAGCGACGGGCAGAGGTCCTGTGTGATTGTGTAGTGCTAATTCAATTGTATCGATGCGTGTCTACAGCACCAACGGGAAGTCCTATTGAGAAGCTGTCAGCCATTGATTTCTTATGTAACACACGCTTACATTCGGCCCTTTGTTCAGGTGCTGCTCAATGTGACGTGCAGCTTGAATGACAATCAGGAGTCACACAAGTACAGGAAAACCATACCTTGTTTATTGAAATTCAACGTAATCAACTAAATATGATGGATACAGTATTTGGGGTATCATAATAACAAATTTTGAAGTGTGATATATTGCTGAAGTAAATATCGACAATAAACAATAACATGAAACTCATTTATGCCACTGACACATTAACCCAAGAGCAGATTTATACCACAAAAACTGTTCTAAATCTACAGTGTTGTTAAAAAATTGTGAGCTGCAGTAAATAATAAACAGCAGAATGAAACACTTTAGTACTTAGTTTGTATGTAGAAGTTATTCATTCAACATTTTATGGCTTAAATCTGATCATCTAGCTAAAAAACTAACCAACCATTTCCAGCTTCATATATTGAATGTTCAGTCGATATTGTAATTATCGTGACAGGCCTAAATGGGGCTTTTTTTTTTTTGCTCATTAGCTTGTAAGCAGTCGAAACAAGCAGTACTGAAAAAGGATGATATGACGAATATGACTTTATGTACAGTGTTACTATAGTGAATTCACTGCCTATTTTTGTAACAATTTCATAGTGGAACCTATGTTTTCAATGTGTGGAGTGATATAACCTGTATAAAATCAAAATCGTAATCAATCAATACAAGGAAAACTGTTTTTCCCCTCATACTGCCCAACCTAGCTTGTAATTACTATTGCAGACATTCAGAAAATGTTGAATAAAAAGACTTTCTCCATTCATACTGTTGGACTCTTATCCTCCAGTAAATATAAAAGATAAACCTCCAAGTTTTAATTATTTTAGCCACAATAAAAACATCAGTTTCTATAGTTCCTGAATATGATGACGTCAGTATGCGTTAGTTACATATTCTTTCAATCTGAATTTCCTATATTTAATTTTTTATGTTATGCTGGGGTTTCTCAGAATGGGGAATTTATTTTAATTACCAACCTTGGATATAAAGTAAGTGCAAAACTTGTTTCCATGTTTCCACTGAACATTTTTTCTGAGCTTATGTTCCATATGGTCTTGTGGAAAGGGTGTAGCCTACATAAATAACATTTCTACCCCACCTAGTTCGCCCTTTTGTTGTTTCTGATCTGCTTAGTGTACAGAAGTGGAGTGGTCCTGTCCTTAGTGAGAGGTTTATTGAAAAAGGCCTATTTGTTGGATGGAGGCTTTTGGAAAATCCCCCTCTGTGTCTGCAGCCGTCAGCACTGGCAGGTACCTCTCCACTCGAGACAGGAATGTGTTTAACTTTGAGCTCCTGGTTGAGAAACTGTTGATTCATCTCCAAACTCCTTCAGCAGCGCTTACACACGGCTTAAACATCTTAGCTTACCTACCGCCTCCCACAACAACTAAGCTCTTCTTTTATTTCATTTCACTCCTCAGATGGGTAGACCTCACTTCACAGGTTTGCCATAGAACATGCCTATATCCATATACTCTATGTATGTATGTATATTAGGGCTGAACTATTTTGAGAAAATATGTAATTATGATTTAGAAAGTTTATATTTCAAACTCATCTAAGAACATTAATATTTGACAGAGGACATGAACTGCTAATCCAAGAATTTCAGAGTCTACAGGGTTAGCAGCATTTATACAGAATAAAAGACATTGATGCATTGGTCATTTGTGTGCAGAGGCAATAGTTGCTTAAATAATATCAGTCTTGATTTATATCAATATCAGTCTGTGATTTGCTAATTGTGACCACTGAAATTGCCATTTTGATTCATTTGCAATAAATCTTGCATCTCTAATGTATATTTGCTGTCACTTCCAGTAACTTCTTTTGAGATTTTTCACTTCACTGTGATTGGTTAAATCCACCTGTCACTCAGCATGATTGAGGCTGGCCGATGGAGCTGGGTAAATGTCTGTGTTTGTGTAATATTTGTCCTAAAGCTATGACGTCTGAAACATACATGTAATGATCCCTAGTACAGTAAATGATTAGGTGACTCAACCTTCTGACATAAGAATCATTTGAATACTTGTAGAATCTGAATGGGGCCTGAGCAGACAGACCTGTACTTTGTTCTAATGGTGTTCCATGGCTCAGCTGCCTGTACCCTACGTACATGCTGCCAGTGCGAACATTAGATATTAGTCAAACAAGTGGGCATTTGTGACTCACCTTCAATTTTACATGGTGCTGACGTGACAGTCCCCAACCTACCCTTCTCCCCCATAACTTTGTGTTTTGTCCTTGAAATAAAACGTGTGCTTTTGCATAAAACAAGCAGCCGAAGCACAACCTGTTCTTCCTGTTCTGAGTGACGTGTTGGCTGTTGGCTGTGCACAGTTACACCCACTCGCTCTGACTCCTGGTTCTCACAACAGTTGGCCCAATGGGTCTGATTAACTTCTAATCTAATGGGCTGCAGCCATTGGGAGATTTAACCTGTGGTGGTGGCTGAAACTGAATAGGGAGAGTATCTCATTATAGGTAGGGATCCAGCTGTTTCAGTTCTGATACCGATTCCGGTACTATAGCTTAAAGTGTCTGCTGATACTGATATCAAACCAGTTACCGGTGCAGAGACTGAAAACAGCAATGATTTTCTTAAAACAAAGATAAAATAAGACAAAACTGATCCAAATGTATCATGTAGCTGTTATTTATCCCACAATAACTACAGGACAACTTTGTATGAGTAAAAAATAAAACATTATGAGACTTTCTGGATAAATTATGATCAATAAATAGTCTTATTACATCAATTTATATGTACAACCAAGATATTGGGTGAACCGATATTTAGAAGCCGATATCCAATTCCAGCTAATTTTTTAATATTGGTGCCGATATCCAATACCAGTATTGGATAATACTGTTGTTGAAATAAACACACATTTAGTTGTTACATTTTGGGACAACAGTATCTGTTTGTGGGTTGTCTTATGAAAGGAAATTTGACAGCTTGATCCAATCAGTACATACTGTTGTGTCCATGGGCAAGACATAAAAGCTTTATATTATTAATACGACATTCATCAAGTCTTAAACAGATTATGCTATAGACGACTTATGGTACAGAGAGTGAACAATGACTGACAGCTCCTCGTGATACTTTTCTTGTTTGAGTTGAAAGACTGCATTGAGCAAAGTGAATGAGGAGGAGAAACTGAAGCTGCAGAGGGATCACAGAGGAGACTGGAGTCATTGTGTTTCAGGAAGTAGACAGGCCCTGTTTGTGGAGATACACAAAATAAAAGACCTTTGAAAATACTGCTCACTTCTGGTTTCCTGGTCCTATTATCATGGAAATCTCAAGCTGTGGGATCCTAAGATATGGTTTGCATGTACCACAAGCCAACTAAATACAAGCCGTTGATGCAGTTTCATCTCCATAACCTTCATATACATATACTACTAGTTATTGACATAGAAGAAGAGCCAATAAATCAATTCTCTCATATTGGTTTGGTGAAGAAATTAAGCCATAAATGTGTCAAATGTATACTATTTTTGTATGATGCACATGTAAGGGCTCTGCGAAGTCTGTTTCAGTGTACTGCGATGATTTGGGTTTCGCACCAGCATTAATTGTATTGACAGAACGTGAGGCTCTTTTTTGCTGTTGGCGTTGATGCAGTGTCAAAGGAGCGTAACTTCCATATGGAGCCACAGATGCAGCTTTCCACCTCATTATTCAAAGCAAATGTAAGAGAATTGCACTTGGCTGAAACAAAGAAAACTGCTCAGGATAAGACTACTGTAAAATGTGTCTAAACTATGTCTACATCATATCTAAACCAGGACTAAACCATATCTAAACCAGGACTAAACCATGTCTAAACCAGGACTAAACCATATCTAAACCAGGACTAAACAATGTTTAAACCAAGACTAAACCATTTCTAAACCAGGACTAAACCATTTCTAAACCAGGACTAAACCATTTCTAAACCAGGACTAAACCAGGACTAAACCAGGACTAAACCAGGACTAAACCAGGACTAAAACACATCTAAACTAGGACTAAACCATTTTTAAACCAGGAC
>KN478081.1:691-11831 GCA_000787095.1 Periophthalmodon schlosseri | reverse complement strand
GGCCTTGTCCTTGATGTATTTATGGATATTATATGTTTCATCCTGGACAGTGACTCTCACACTCACTAGTCCTCGGCCTCCTTCCTTACGGCTCGCGTACAGTCTCAGGGCGCTGGATTTGGGATGGAACCCAAATACAAGCTACAACCCAATACTAGATACATTTATACATACACAACATTCTAAAGTTAAATATAGTGTAAAACATATCTACATATAGTGTGTAACTGCACACTAATTAATAAATTAAGATAAACAAAGTAGCTCTTTTCTACAGGACAGTCTCAATAGGTAGAGCTGGCAATTTGAGCTACAAGCAGCTCATCTCGGATTGACAGAAAACCGGCATTAAATTGTGTAAAATGAACAAATTTAATTCCACAAGCAAATAAAAAAAATAATACATAAATACGCAGGGATTCCTTAAAAAAAATATGTTGCTCATCCCTCGTGTACTCTTTGTATCGCTCAAGTATCCTCCATCACACTGCTACTCTGCTGTACTTGTGACAAATTGAGTCAAATCACGATGCTACAAGCGTCTTTGCTAACACCCACTCAGTTTAATCAAATGTGGTATTTCCTCTACGAAATCTGAACTTTGAAGAACTCATTATCTTGAAGCTAGCCCGCAGATGCTAAAATTGTTGGAGTGATTCTTATCATTAATTAGGACTAATAGAAGTGCCAGTGTTCTCTGGTGAAAATGCCTGTTGGAGGTCTACTGTGTGGGAGATGATGGATGGAAATGTATTTTATTTCAAACATTTAAAGCCATTTTATTTTGCATAACTAATTAACTGTTGAAAGTAACTGCATTAATTATGACTGAAAAGTAGGCTACTACAGTATTCCTCACAACTCATGGACATTTATTTTATTTTTTTAGTGATGGATGTTCTAAATAAATAAGATATCAGTTACTTGAATTCCAATTATATAGTCGATTACAATTCACATTTTTGGGCAAAAGTTACAAAAGGGGGCTGCAACTAATGATTATTTTAGTAGTGGACAAGTTGGTATTTTTATTTTTTTTCTTGATTAATCAACTAGTCAAATAATTAGTTTGATAGTAAATTTAAATTTTGAAAAGACATTTCTAACCAAATATAGGTTGAAATTGGGAATATTTATGAATAAAGTGTATTATTTATAAAAATCTGAAATTGTATGTGGACAATTGTATGTGGCACTGTGGTAATGATTAGCTGTAGGTGCTGGGGTTTAGGTAGTGACCATTCAGATCAGAGAGAGTCTTTTTAGGTTTAAACAAACTGGATTTCAGTATTGAATCTGGCAAATCAATTGAGAAACTCACGAGGCTCATTCTGCTTCCTGATTGGATAATCGTCTTGAGAACCAAAACATCAAGTTATGACATAAGCAAGTTGGCCAACATGTTCAATGTTTTTGTAATTACAAATAAATCAGCATTACCATCAGTGATGGAGGAAGTACTTCATATTGTTACTTAAGTAAGTACAGACACCGTAAGTAAAAAGTAAAAAGTATCACACTGTTTAAAAATGCACTTAAAGAGTAAATAGTGGAAGTATTTCACACAGATTTTGAGCTCTAATAAAGCTTCAAATACAGTTTAGCTGTTTTTATTTGTATATTTTTGTTTGCTCAAACTATGAACGTGTTAAAAAATAAAGAGTTTTCAGCAGGTCTCAAACAAGAAAAACACTTTTACTTTTCAGTCTTGTTCAAAAATGTAGTGGAATAGAACGTACAGATGCCTGCTCTCAAATGTAGTGAAGTAAAAGTAAAACGTGTCCACTTAAAAATGTACAGACACCTGTACAACCATTTTTTACTTAAGTACATTACTTTGCTACTTTTACTTTACGTTCCACCACTGGTTACAGTTGTTATCAGTAAAAGCTGTGTTTGATTTAAACATGTTTACCTTGTATCTGGGGACAGTTAGGTCATGTTTATGGAATTTAAAATCAAAATCTTGCATACGGTTCCTTTACTACTGCTTTGCTCATGGCAGTTCAAATCTGTACACAAAACAACTGCCCACGGCCTTGCTCAACAAGTGTATTACAGTTTATATTAGAGTTGTTTGACATATGCTCTTGCCACTATTCACGGAAGAGTAACCACACGTCTAAATATAGCCAGGACGCAGCATTGACTGATAGCTGTTGGTTGCTTGTACAAAACTGCCAGGAGACCTCCACCCCGGCAGAGGACAGAGGCACAGCGTTATTGATGTTTCTGAAGACGGTGCGCTGCGTTTGACCCAGCTGTCGGGTCACGCGGTGTCAGAGGTGCCCTGTGATGAAGGATGAGCCGCGGGGAACCCAACATCTGTGCGCCCACCGCTTTTGTGGAGAGCCAGAGGGAACATTTGTCCAGGAGAAACAGGGACAGCTGCTCCGGGGAGGTGTCCTGCCAAGTGGGGCCAGAGTCACAGAGGTGTGCGAGATGGAGGAGAGGAGGAGGAGGAGAGGAGGATGACCGAAGTCCCGGGAGGAGGGCAGCACAAGGGATGAAATAGTGTGGTGTGGACGGTTTGGTGAGTGATAGGCTCATTGGTTTTCCATCAGGGACTGGGAATAAAAACCAAGGGATAAACACAGGATAATGATTCCATAATCTTCTAGAAATATTGGAACTTTTTGCAAACCATCATTTACTTTGACATCCAAAATTAGATACTATTCGATTCTAAAACTAGTATCGAAACTAGATACTTATTTGAGCAGGTATCCATTCTAAATAAGCCCCATTCTCAGGACAGAAATGAACCTTTCCTGAAAAGCTTTAGGATGATCTTGAGCTGTATCAGAACAAGCATAAAACCACATAGACTATTATACGCCCATGGACCACTATGGAACCTACCTGGACAACTGAGAGATAATGCAGATATAAGGCCACATGGGAATAGAAAAGAAATATGATATTGTCTTGAGTGTTCTTTTTTCGTTTGTTTGTTTTTTATCATTGAGGTATTGGAAACCGTATTGAGTATCAAGTCTATTCCTTAGTATTGAAAGCGACTTTTAGAATTTTAGTGTGGTGACAACACTAAAAGCTAAACTCAGCGTGTCTACAGCAGCTTTAGAAGAACTGTGTGTAGCCTGGACTCGTAATTTAATAAAAGGTACTACGACCACCTCTGAACCTGGGTTGCCAGTGGCTTAACCTGCAGATAGAGACACGCACAAGTTTTTCTCATTCTCGGTATATGGACAGGCCTCATGTGAAAGCCCAGAACCTCGCACAAGTTTTTCTCATTCTCGGTATATGGACAGGCCTCATGTGAAAGCTCCAGAACCTCCAGAGGCTGCACTAGCACTGATTCATGATTGGCTGCGGGTGCTGGGGTTTAGGTAGTGACCATTCAGATCAGAGAGAGGCCTTTTAGGCTTAAACCAACTGAATTTCAGCACTGAATCTGGCAACCCAAATGAGAGACTCGGGTGAGGCTCATTCTGCTTTCTGATTGGATAATTGTCTTGAGCTGTTAACATCAAAACTACCGCTTAATGACATCACAAGGTGGAACAGAGCATTTTGAGCTTTGGAGATGTAGACAGACTAATAATAGAGAGTTACTCGAACATGTGTGAATGAAACAAAACACAACTCCAGGTATTTTTTGAGGAGGTTGCAATGTTCTAGCATGGCTTAAAGCTCACAAGAGTACAATTTGCATAGTATAGGACATTTAGAGTTTGAAAATGTAGGACTCCATTTTAACTATTGTTTTACATAGAAAATAGCACTTTGTTTCACAGTTAGTTGTCTTGGGGTAAACACTTTAAATTGAAGTTAGAGTTTACACATTTGAATATGAGCTTAGTGATTCTCTTGTCTGTATAATGTTTTGCAATATTGTACTGGAGCAAAAACAAAGCACTTTGCCCACGACAAACTCTGAACAAGTTACAATTCATATGCAGAATTAGAGTTTTAAAAATCTTCAACAAAGAAGCAAAAAGAAATTATGCCTATGTAATATTACCACCTTAAGTGGCATGTACCTGATTTTTTTCCCCATGCATTAGAGTTAATTTTATCTTTCCTCAGTACAGATATATTGTATTGATCTTATTCTGCCCCACCCACTTTTGCCTATAAATGTAGCTAAACTCCACTTTCTTTGTGGTGGCACTTCCGGTTAAGCAGGAATCCGATTCATTTCAATGGAGAATTTGGGAAAACTTTCGCCGTTAAAATCTGATATAGAGTAGGTTCATTTGTGTAAAATGTTCTTTGTTCATGTGACCAACACGCAACAAGTCAACCGATTCTCTGGAGGCTTTAAAGCGGCTCTGTAGTCCACATAGAACATATTTACTGTCAAGATCAGCAGCCCCACGCAAAATAGTACAACCCGAATGACAATGGCAGCACTTGAGCTCAAAATAAGTCCACTGTGTACTGTCTGCATCTAGTTATAAAGTGTTTTATTGTCCACGAATCAAAAAGTGCTAGGTTAGCATGCTAGTTGTTGTTAGCATTACTGTGACGGCAAATGGTGGCAAATGGTGAATAGTTAGGATGCTCGGAATGCATAAGCCTCTGAAAGTTGTAAAAAGTGCTTATTAGCTCATCATGGTGAATAGTTAGGATGCTCGAATTGCATAAGGTAAGAGAGGAATAATGTTGGACAAACTGTTTAAAATGAACTTGTTCTGTTTTTCACTAAAAAATCATGTACAGCACGTTTAAATTTGAAAAAAAAACCAACAAAAAAAACCAACTTGTTGCTTGTTATTATTAACTGTATTTTTGTCGTAAATCTCATACATTTCTTATAATACATACACTGTTGTCACAGTCAGACTATGCTCATGTGTTAGCGTAGCGTAGCATGGCCCTCTGAGGTTATATCATTTTTCATGTCACTTTTCTGGTGCGCTTTGTTCACTCCACTTTGACCCATGGAGCAGAGGGTGAGGGAGGGTGTAGTCTGTGATCCGTCATCTGTCAGTACTGCTCCTACACTGCTTCGGAACACTGGGCCGACTGGAGAATCTCAGTCGGAATGTACAGAAGTATATGTATTTTATTGTCAATCTGCCTTTTTTGTTAGCAGATGGCACAGTTATACACATCTGATTATTATTCAGTTATACACAGTTGTGCGGATTAGTACATAAATCTGTTTAATTGTGCCTTATTTGTCAGTCTCTTGCAAATCCAGAATGATATCTCTGTATTTTTTTTCACCAGTGAAACTACTGAAACTACTTTAAGTCACTGACACAATAATAATAATAATGCAAGATAATCCCAGTAAAACATTTTTTTATAGACAGTATCATTAAAAAGCCTGAGCCGCAACATATAATGTACTGGTCAATAATGTAAATGGTTGAATAAATGACTTCTAAGTGTTATTTACAACAAAAAATACCGCAAATCTCCCCACTTTTCCAAAAAAAATGTACACATGATAAATATTGAGCCCCAAAATATATTGTTCCAACTTTCATATATACCATATTTTCCGGACTAAAACTCACAGTTTTTTTCATAGTTTGGCCGGGGGTGAGACTTATACTCAGATGCGATTTATATGTGAAATATATGTTTTTTTCTTCATTATTATGCATTTTTTGGCTGGTGCGACTTATACTCCAGAAAATACAGTACTGAATGATAAGTTGATATAGTAATTATCGTGACAGGCTTAAACTTGAGTGCTCTGAAAATGTCTATATGCATCTACGCCCTATCCCCGCCCACTTCTCTGTACTTGCAATTATTACAGTCAAATGCCACTATGAAGGCCTATCGGTTCTGCAGTTTTGAGCAGGAAGTCAATGGACCTGTTTCAATTAACAATGAACAAAACGTAAGGTAATGATCTACATATGTTATAGTTTAATGCTAAATACCCATAAAGAAGCATGGTGAGTCTTCTTTAAGGACTGCTTGGGTTTCAAACACACAGTGATGGTTCAAAATCAACTCTATAACAAACTGAAAGTCAACAGAGAGAAAAAGACTGGTGCGATGGGCTGATGTCTCGGTGCGCTGGTTCAAAACAAGCTGCAGTTGGTGACCTTCCACTCACACCCGGTCAGTGTGATGGAGTACTTACCTCAAGCGGAATCCTGAAATATTTTGGTTGGAGGGCGAGCACGTAAAACTGTACCTGTACTTTTATACTATGCATTATGATGTGGGTAACACTGAACCTATTAAGATGTCTTTACGGCCAGGAAATCCACTTGAATTAGATACAATGTAACGATTATAATTATGAATTTATTTCATTAGGCACAATTGCAGCATATGTCGTATATCTTGGAGTCCCTGGGAGGGGGTACTAGACATGCACCGACCGAGGACTCCATTGTTCTACTGGGGGACTTTAACGCGCACGTGGGCAACGACAGTGACACCTGGAGAGGGGTGATCGGGAAGAACGGCCTCCCTGATCTGAACCCAAGCGGTGTTCTGTTATTGGACCTCTGTGCTGTCAGTGTAAACACTATACTTTATTTGTCAGTCTGATTCCCACACCATTCTAAGGTTTATTTACTTACTTGAAGATGCTCATTGTGGATATGTTGGTTATGGTCATGGTCCCATTTTTATATGGCGCTTTTCTACCTTCAAGACACTCAAAGCACTTTACACCAAAGAACCACTCACCCATTCGCACACACATTCACACACCAGTGTACGCAGACACTGGGGGCGACGTGGGTTAAGCGTCTTGCCCAAGGACACAACAACCTGTGGGTCAGTGGATCTGACCGCAAAAGCAATGATGTTTACGTCGAGAGCAGGATTCGAACCGCCAACCTTCGGATCAATGGACACACACACAATGTTCTGCCATCTTTTTCTTTCTTGAAATATGCTGAACAGGTTCTGCATTTATATTTATAATTCAGAATATTCCATTCGCGTTTTCCATATACTGAGTGAGTTGTGTCTATCTTGCACAACTTATACAATTTAAAAAGTCAATAAAAAATATAAAAGTCTATTTACTGTATATTACTTATAAACACTACATCTCCAATTCAGCTCAGGTTGCCATCCTGTTGCGGCCCTGTGTTGGATCTGATGTTGAGTTTGACAAATGTGGGCGGACGTGGAGCTGCAGAGGATCACCTTGGACAGGGTCAGTGTGAGAAATGATGGCCCCAAACTAAACTAATGTTTGAGCTTGTGTTGTGAGGGGAGGCAGCCAAGTGTGCCGTCACTCCATATAGAAACAGGAGCAGCCAACACGGTAAAGGACACAGCGTCAAATGGATGGGGGAAAACACAAGATGAATTAAGACCAGACTGCAGTGAGGCGTCGTAACTGGACTGAACTCCCTCTGCAAAAATCTACATGCTGATAATGTTCAGAGTTGAAATGTCAGTTAGTTTGCTTCTATTTTACAAGAAGAGCATTTACATTAGTGGTGAAGGATGTAATGCATGTTTCAACATAGGTAACTAGCCTAGTCAAACCTTAATATTTTACTTAAATCAAAAATGAAAAGCGTGTAGCACAATTACTTATTAAAGCCATAGTATGTAACATTCATTATGGATGTTTTTACTGCACTGAAAAACAAAGAAAACCGTGTGTCCTTACTATGAGCAGGCTTGCATCTCCACAAACCTGACTCTTATTTGGAAATGTTATTCCTTTGGCTATAAGCTTCCACATTATGGCTAAAACTTATCTATCTCCATGGAGAATGTTCCGAAGTATGGTTTTAACTTTTTATTTCCATGGAATCATTCAGTTGGCTTTCCACCTCCAGAAAGTTACAGTACATACTATCACTTTAAATAAATACTGCCCTGTGATTGGATGATCATTCAGTGGTTCAAACACAAACATAGGCATCATGGGAATTCAAACCTCCCACATTGCCTTGTATACTTAAACTAAAACTAGTATCAATACTCATGTGAGCAGGTATCGATACTAAAAAAGTCACATTCACAGGACAGAAATGAACCTTTCAATATCTTTAGAATGATCTTGAGCTGTATCAGAACAAGTATAAGACACATAGACTAGTATACGCCCATGGACCACTATGGAACCTACTGGACGACTGAGGGATTACACAGATATAAGGCCACGTGGGAATATAAAAGAAAGTACTACCATTTAATGCTGAAAATCACATTCTATTGTCTAAAGCAAGAGTGTTTTTTATTATCATTGTGGCTTCAAATTTGGAAATGTTGGTATTGTGGCAACTCTGGACTGGACTGATCATCCGATGGTTCAAACCAAAGTAAAAGTTTAAACACACAAAGAACAAAGGCAACCTAAAACCAGATTATATCAAAGTCACGCACACACATTTGAAAACAACTCCACCATGTAACCAACACCGTCCCTGTGCCCATGCAAAACTCATGAAGGCTTTTAGCTTCTGGCTGCTTCCGCTGACAGGGCATCAAACAGGCTTTCTCAATCAATAATTCACTTCCTCTTTGTATCCAGGTGAGCTCCATATCCACTGCTGCCCCAGTCAAACCCAAACAATCAATGCTCTCCATCCATGTGTTTTATAAGTCTAATAAAACGGCACTGGTGTCAGGAACAGTGGAATATTTAAGAGTTCATTATAGAGCGGCTATGGAGAGTGCACTGCAAAAAAAAGAACGGAAAATGAGATCAAATTACTCACTTTTTTTTTTTTTTTGCTCTCATTGTAACACCTCCTTATGGCACTACAACTTCTAAAGAAATGTAACCTGTTGTTTGTCCACGGCAAATGTAAAAATATGGGTGTTTCGTGTGTGTTTGTGTGTGTGTGTGTGTATACACTGTTGTAGCAATGTAGTTAAATGATCAGCCCGAAACACATACTTTGACAAAACATTCCAGAGACGAGTGAGTCTGCTGAGAGCGTATCCTGTCTCCCTGATTCTAGACTGCGTTTGACAGATGGATTAACCAATCAGGGACGCACGGTCTGTTCATGTCAAAACAAACATGGCGGCTTACATGTAAAAAACGGGGGAAAAATAACACAGGACATTTTTTTTCTGAATGTTATGAGAATTTTCCAGAGGAGATGTATTCTGCATTTGAGAGACACATGATACAAATTAGCGGCTGTGGTTGTGGTTGGACAGGTTTTTCACGATCTACGGTCCGATTCTAGACCCTTCTGGATCCTAACAGACTGTAGAAGGGACTGGCTGGTCAGGCAAGCAAATTCGTGTCATGAGATCTTGTCCCATCCCTCCTTTTGAACGTGGTAGATATATTAAATATTTCTCTAATCTCTATAAACTCCATTTAGTGCATCCCTAGTACAGACTATGCTCAGAACTCAGAACAAGTCAGTTATCTGGGGCACTGTACCTGATTTTTGCAGGCGTAAAAACGAGAAAGAACAGAACTAGTTATTTTTCACTTTCCTAACATATTCCGGGCAACTATTCATTATGAGTTTAACTCTTTTCACAGTTTTCAGAGAGCCATTATGCTAAAGCTAAAAACAACTATCATGCTAACCGTGCACTTCCTGCTTCTCTGATAATAAAAATGCTTTATAATTTGATGCAGACAGCACAAAGTTGTTTTTATTTTGACCCTTCGAGCTGCTTTTACAATATATATGTGCTAGGCTAAAACAAACTTTGCTTAAAGGCACCGATTTTTACTGTCTTTTTTACTGAAAAACAGAACTAGTAGATTTTAAACAAAGTTTGCAGTTACTTTGGCAATGTTTAAATCCAGGCTCAAAACGGTTCTGTTTAGCTGTGCATATGACTGAAAGGTTTTTATTCTGCACTTTTCTCCTTTGATGTTAATTTTATGATGATTATTTGTGATTATTCATATTTTTTTATTTTTTGTGGTATTGTGATTTTAATGTCTTTCTTATTCTGTAAAGCACTTTAAATTACTTTGTGTACGAATTGTGCTATACAAATAAACTTGCCTTACCTTGCAGTGGTCCAACGTTATTGCTCACTTACCGTATGCATTCCGTGCATCCTCATTGTTCACCGTGACAAGTTTATAAGTGTTTTGCCGTGATAGAAAAGCTAACAACAACTAGCATGCTAATGTGCACTCCCTGATTCTCTGGCAGTAAAATGCTTAGTAACTTAGAGCTGCTTTTACAATATATCAATGCTAGGGCGAAACAAGGTTAACTCAACTAAATGGAAAATAAATGAGGTACAGCCCTGTAGCTACTGTTATACTATTCAAATCTTACAATTAATGATTTCCCTTTCCCTTGTATCATCTGAAACTCAATTTTAAAACACGGGCGGAACTACAGTAGCGTGCAAGGAAAGGTCAGACGCAAAACTGCACTCCGTCCAACCCAAATGTCATCGGGACAATCTGCCCGCGTACGACCCCGGGGGCAAGTCGAGGAATCAGAAGAGCCGATATGCCAGATCTGTAACAGAGAAAGCCCAAAATGTCACACAGATCTGCAGCCTGGATGAGAGAGTTGTCAGTCAGTATTCAACCATGCACTCCCCATTCACTGACACAGGCACAAGCAATAACTCCACTGACAGACGGGAGGGGAGAGGGGCGCGGGTCAAGCATGACGCGAGAAAGGGGAATGAGTCACGAAGTGAGTTGTGAAGGGGGGAGGCAGTAGCTCAGTTGGTAGCGTGCTCAACTTCTGATGTGAAGTTTGGTGGTTCGAATCCCACTCTTGACGTAAACATCATTGGTGGAGTGGTCAGATTCACTGGCCACAGGTTAGGGTTAGGGTTACCACTAGGGCCTGCTTACAAGCATGATATATACTGAGTTCCAAATTATTATGCAAATGATATTTTTCTCAGATTTTGCCAAATTGTCAATATAAATGACAGTCATCATAATTTTCAAGTCATCAACCTTTAGAGTACAAGTCGAATGTTATTGAACAAACCTCCCAATGATAACAGTATTTTTTCAAAAATAAAAACTTAAAATGCACTGTTCAAAAGTATTATGCACAACAGAGTTTCAAACCATGTTATTGTTGTAAAGAACTGAAAATGGTCATTTGTTTATTTTTCAATTAGAAGCATTAGCATATTGCTGAACTCAAAAGTTATTTCAATAAAAACATCTTAACAGGTCAAGTTACATTTTAACATAGGAGCTTCACAATTCTTGCTTCCATTGAACTTGTGAGTTTGTGGAGAGTTTCTGCTTGAATTTCAGAAG
>KN478075.1:0-20369 GCA_000787095.1 Periophthalmodon schlosseri | reverse complement strand
AAAATATGTGATTAAGTTCAACTCCTTATGAAAACGTAACATTTTTGGTGGTCGGTCTGCCACCTGTTTGCCTGGATGGAGGAGTTATTGCTTTGTCTGGAATGTTCGGCAGTATGGCATTATTAACTTAACTATCTCCATGGAGCGAGGCTCTATCAGGCCAAGTTACAACAGGTTACAGGCCAAGTCAAATTTGTGGAGAGGCAAAGCTGCTTACAATAAGAATGCATATGTTAAGGTATTTTTGAGCAATAAAACAGGCTGCAATAGAATACAAAATAGAAACACATACTGTGGGAAATTCTTTCCAAAACAGTAATACGGAGACAAGCAGGTGACTGACCCTCCACTAGAAAAGTTACATAGTGTATCTTTAATAATGTAACTAACTTTTTTGGATAGTTCCATAAACTCCTGCATTTGTTGCCATGGCCCCATGTCACATTGTGATATTTGGACAGTAATTGTGTGTGTTTTTTTCTGTATGCATGCAGACGTCTCTAGAGGAAAGGGGAATGTAAAAACATAAGGTTATTGCTGGTGCAGAGTCATTGCAGTCGTCAGTTGGGCAGATCCTGAGTAATGGCATGGGAGAACAGGGCAGTAACTCCTCCGCTCTGACTCATAACACTCTTTGTATTGTGTATTTAACAGGGCTGGGACGTTTAATCTCAGTGGGGGCTAGATTCCAGGTATATGATCTGGATGTAGGCTCTGTTTCTTTGATAAAGTTGTTCACAATATGACAACATATGCATATATCCTGGTCACTACAGGATCGTAATGATTTTAAAAGCAAGCCATTTCAGTCATTTCAGCTCAATCTATACTTCGAAAAAGTAAACCTAATCTGATTTTGTCTCTCTGTTTTGTCACATTAGCTTTATTTGATCATTCAGAAAGTTTTATATTATAAAGATAGGTCATTTACTAGAGGAATGGTAATGTATTAGATAATGGGAATGAAAGAAAATCAAAGAGTATGTTGTCTGGTTACTTGTGCAATATTGATGTTTCGTAACACTAAAATTTGATACTGTGACACCCCTATTGGCCTTTAACGTCATACATTGCAACAGGACTATTTGAGATATTTTGATATTTTAGGCTTTTATGTAAAAAAAACAAAAAAACAAAAAACTAAACCAAGCTCAAAAGAGACGAGACCTAACAATGGCATCGGTTTTTGCTTACACCTTGTTTTCATAGTAAATGGATCAATTAAGAAGATTACAATTTCTGTCAGATGGAATGCTGTACCAATATACTTTGTGTAAGTATGTGCTAACTCATATATTACAATGGTTATAAATGAGTAATTGTCCTGCGCAAATGTGGTTAGGAACACGTTTTGCTTTGGTAATAGCTAGAGGCAGAGATCCCATAGTGTCTTTCTTAAACAGCGGGGAGTGCACCATATCATCCCAGCATGACCCTGTGTTACTCACTCTTGGTCACAGACAGGCAGTGTATTGGCTAGTCATCCTTACCGCGATGGGCCGAGACATATCCGCACACGAGGAGGCTGCGTGTTGCCCGTTGCCGCGGTGATGCAGTTGGTTGTAGCACTATAGGTGTTTGAGGTCAAGCCTCTTAACTTTCAGTGGATGAGGTCCAACCTGGCTTAGACAAGAGTGCACTCAGGTGAATAAACAGATTAATCAGACTCAAGAAGAATGAACTCTTGTAGTTACTCAACATCTACAGAAGATAGCATGTTTTTATGCGCTATAATCCATTTGTAATAAACCGGATCGTGTCAAGACAAGAGTTTTATTGTCTTTTTTTAACAAGTCTTTTTTGTTTTCAAATTGTTCTTTTGTTTACCCCAACTCCAGTGCAGGAAGTTATCTAGAGTAAATTGGGTCAGAACCAAGATTACGCAAGTAGTGGTATAAACCTAAACCAAAACTTGAATAAACCGCATAAGTGCTAACTTCCTGACTGACTAACTTCGAACCACAACTTGGAGAGCACTTCTGTATTCCTAATATACAGATTATTTCTTTACATGTCTGATCAGTCATACAGTGCTACATAGGCTAGGCTAACTGTGTTATTTGGTGCAGATTTCAAACACACCCGTCAGGTAAAGAGTGGAGAGAAGGGTGTGACTCCTCTCTCTCTCAGCCCTCAGGACAACACACATTTTCCCATGCAACACCACTCCCTGACAGTCAACAGTGGTGGAAAACACAAGATGCCATTTTATCTAATAACTGTTTTGATTGGGATGAAATGGTTGTTTAGGTTACCGATATCAGGTGTGACGCACAGTCTGGTGTCAAAAGTTTGCCACATAATATGAAAGGATTTTCTAAAATGCGGGTTTGTGACAGTTGCTACTGAATATTATAACTGTTTAGCATAATAAACGTAAATCTGTTATAGCAGTGCCTTTATTTTCTTGTCATACAGACTGAATGAATTGCAGTCAGGTTGTTGAGGTTGTTGACACCTAGATTCTAATAGATTCCAAAATTGGTATCAAACCTAGATATTGAATCACATAAATGGGACACGATTCTGTTCCATTCTTTTCTTGAATAATTAAATATGCTCTTTGTAAAAACTATTATAAGATCACTTGGTAAACTACTTCTTGAGTTGAAATGTGTATTTTGTGGAATACAAAAAGGTGTCTTTTTTATCACTAGCATCAAAATCAGAATTGAGTACTGAACCATTGGCTTAGTATTATAACAGTTTGAAATTGTGTAGGGCTAACCGTAACCTAATCTACCGATTATTCTTCCAATTAATCGATTAATTAGTAGTTGTTTAGATCGAGAAAGACTCATGAATATGAGATTTTTCTAAATTGTACCCAGATGAAGGTGAAGCGAAGCTGCTTGAGGACATCCTGGTAGAACATATTTTTAGACAAAATAGTGTTTTCACCAAAAACAATAAACTGACATATTTCCTGTGTCATTTGTATGTAATTACTTCTCTGTCTGCGTCATAAAACCTCTTCTCTCAGCTCATGCTTTGGCGCCTATGTATAATAATTTACTGAAATAGTTGACAACTATTTTAATAATCGATTAGTTGTGATTAATCGATGAACTTGAACCTATATTATTGTGACAATATTCTGAAATGCTTGTGATTCTTGTATTGGTTTTTAGTTCATATTTTAACAACAAAATGATTCATTTCTCTGCATTGTTCAGTATATTACGTACTGTCTGGTATCAATAGCTTGTCTCCTCATTTGTCTTTAAAAAGATATGATTTAAGGCTTGTCCTATGTAATAGCTGGACTGGAGTGAATGATAGTGCGATGATGATAGAAGGAGGACTCCAATTTCTCGTGTGGGAGATCTGAACAGGTGGTCTCTTAGCAACAACGTGCCATTATTCTTATGTGTTTCTGTCATATCATTGTGCTAAAAGACTCATTGCCAGTGAAGACAAGTGAGCAGGAGGATACACAATTATGACAGTGAGGTTACATCGTGTTTTTGCACTCTTTACATGCGTTTGTCTCCAGGATTACATACAGTCAAATTGACAAAGTGCTGTACAAAAACCTCATAAAAGCGCTTTCTCTGAGGAAGTGAATTAAGAAGTTTATGTGCCCCATCCATCATTGTATTTAGCTTTTTTGGTGGAAGGATATCACATCAGGTGCCACTAGGCTCATAACAGTGTAATTCAATGGAGTTTTGAAAATGACTTCAGCTGGCGAACATCTGCCTCCAGAATATACGGTTTCAACAAGTTTATTCCTGCTTTAGCCTGGGGCGTGCTGAGGATTGCATTATTCTTCATTGCCAGTGGAAGAGCACAGTTGTTCCATGGCTTTGACTGTAGCAGAGTGAAGGACTATTGCTCTGCACGCCCACCTTCTCCGAGCATACGGGGGCGGATGCTTTAGAGGCGCTTGCTTTTCTTTTACTCATCACCGTTTTGTTTTTTTTTTCTTTTTAAGGATGGAGACTAGAGATGCTGGAATTCAAGGCTGCGCTTAATGACTGCACACAATGTACACCTGAAATACTGTAACATGCAATGGCATTTCTAGAGCTCCAGACATGGTAGTGTACTTAGCTAAAAAAATAGGACAAATTGATTTCTCCCATGTCAGAATTCTGCTCCAAACCACATGTTTTTACTAACTGAGAGGAGGATATGAACCTCTCGATTGAAATCACCCAAGCATATCACTGATGATTAGAAATAATTAGATTAATTGCACAACCCTATTTGTGGGGCTGGGTCACATGATAAAGCTAATATACTTCACCATTCTGGCAGTACGATCAGATTTAATTATGCATTACTGGTTACAAATTCAAAGTAATACATGCAGAAATTGCCTATGTTACTATGGATTATAATTAGCATGCAAAACATATTGCTAACATGGTGACAGATGTGTGATCCACATTGAAGCTCATAATAAGCCTCAAATAAAATGATTGCATTGCCCTTGAATTCATGCCATGTCCCTATCTTCTTACACGTACAATATTCTAACCTTTGACCCTTGACCTTAATCTAATTTCCTTTCATAGTCCTATATTCAAGTGACTGTGACCCTGCTGCTCTCCAAACAATCATGTCCTGACAACTGGAGAGGGTGGAGAACAGGCTAAAACCTCTCGCACATCCTTGTTGAAATGTTCCCTAATTACTGAGGCGGGTGAAGCTCTAATTACACGGAGTGGAAAGGCACACAGACACAAATGTTCTGTTGCAGTGCAGTCGGACAATAGCCTTACATTAAGAACCATGGGCGACAGTTAACATGCCTGTGGCCAATGCACTGTTTGGCTTTGTGGCAAAATGCAGCTAACTACAGAGGTCGTGCTACTCCCACCAGCGGCTTGCAGCACTGGTAACCACACGTTGCTTACCCCAGAGCGGTCACACTGTTGTACAGGCAGTCTAAGTAGGTCTATGTGATACACTTTTCATTTGAAACCATCTTATTGTTTACAAGTTTGCTCTTAGCTGCTTATAAAATACAGATTCCACGTTTGCACACATATGCACTTGTAACGTGATGGTGATGTACTAGAGATGAACACAAAAAGGCTATAAACACATGCTTAAAATGTACATGTTCACTTTTAGATTGCATTATTCCACAAACTAATTAGGCCTCATCAATTTTCATTTTAGAAATTAGCATTAGCCACTCAATATCGCAAATAATCAATAATTAGTATAATTAAGATGGTTTTAACAATTGGCAGCCGTTTACCTGTGTTTGCAATGCCACATCCTGTTTACATCAGTGAGGGAGTAAGCTACTGATGTGTTGTAATTAGCTCTTCAATTTAGCATATTATCTTAAGGCTCTGTTATTATATTGGTTTGTGATCAATAAGAAACTTTTACATGGAGGTGGCTCAGATGGGAGTGCTTAAAGCTAAATCATGCAAACATCATATATCAGTAAATTAGCCATTCATTTCAGTTTCATGACATTAAAAATAATCAAAAAGAACTGCTTTTCATGCTAATAATCAGTGTGCCCTCTTTTAGGTTTAAGGTTAACTACATATGTTAATTCACATGAAAGCATTGCATAATATTTGCTCTGTCAGTGGGAGTTTCTGTTTTTTAATAAAGCAGTCTTTGGCTGGTGTAATATCTGGAGCTATGAAAAGGCCTGGGTTTGGGTTGCTGTGGAAACCAGAGGCTGTGTAGAGTTAGTTGTGCGTTGCTTTTGATGGGGGTGGGTCAAACGGGCCACAGACGACAACAGAGCAAACAGACACAGTAAATAGTTTGTGAGCAGGTGATGTGTGGTGCACTGGCAGATCCAGCTGGAGTTGTGTTTAAATGTCTGAGCAGAGGAGTGTAAAACAGGTCATTTCTGAAACACCTGGGACTACAAAATCAGCATTCATGATCACTCCTGGTTTAGTGCAGTGCCATTTAGCACAAGTTTATTCCTCTGAAGTCTGAACTCTGCTCCATGCTTTTGCTAACAGAGGATTGGCTGCTCGATTAAAATGTCCCAAGTATATTATTGACAATTAGAAAAGACAGAATTTCAATCTTGATTAAAATTCGATTCATTGCACAACCCTATTCAGGCAGGGTCACATGATACCATTTTGACAGTATGATCAGATGTAACTTTGCATTATTGATTACATATTCAAAGTGATAATAAGTGTAGAAATAAAGCCTTTATTATTTTTCATTATAATACAAATCTGCTCTCATAAGGGACATCAGTATTCACGATCACTCCTTGTTTAATGCTGTGGTGTGCTGTTTTTGAGGCATAAAAACTCTGTGTTTTTGTGCAAAACACTTTTTTCTACTCCTTCAACATCAGGGCAGTGCTCCTCAGCCTTTGAGTCAGCCCCAGTGTAATAAATGGTTGTGTGTTTGAGAGGATATTGAGACGATGGCTCACAGTCTGCACAGTCCTGACCGCAATCAATGTGGCGGCTGGTTCAGTACCTGTTATCACTGAAGAAGTGATAACAGGTACCAGATGTTGCCAGATGTCAAATTCGTTTTAAGCCTGATATTTGAATGTTCCTCATATGATCTAGCGAACCCTGTAACTGTCTGACCACCACCAAGCTGTGCACCCTGGTATGAAAATGGCAAGAAAAATACTTTTGAGAAATTAGTTTGACTTAAATTAAAGCATTTTGTATGCATGGTACAGGTAATAATGGTTTCCTCCTTGTTTTATATATTTGTCTTGCGTTTATTAGGCCTGTCACAATGATGACTATATCAAATTATCGTTCAATATATGTTAGATGGAACAATATTTTTTGGGGGTCAGTATTTATTGTGGGTACTTTTTCTTTGTACTAGTGGGATATTTTTATTTTTTCCAATATGATAAGATTTGAGCTGTAGAAGGTTGAATAAATAACTTCTATTACCCGTTACAGATACGAACTAATTACTGATTATTTCAGTTCTTACTTCTGCTACTATTACCTTTGCTACTTCTGCTTTATGGTTTGGTTTCAGATTTTTTATCATTTATCATCTATATTTTCTTCAGCAATATATCACACTTCAAAATTATTTATCGTGACAGGCCTAGCGTTTATAATTTTTTGCTGGTTTTTCACTAGCTGTTGTGTGTTGGACGTCTCACTTCTTTTACCGTTTTTATTTTTACTTTGCATGTGTGACTTTTGAAACTTATCCGTGGGGCTGTTTGCAGAGCTCATTGGCTTATATGTCAGTGTTAATTCAACCTGTTTTACCGGAACCTTCTACAAAGAATGATATGAATAATTCCCTTTCAGCCAGTCATTAGCTTTTCTGGTCGTTTCGGGTCAGCACTTTTTTTTTTTTCTTTTGAATGACTATTTTTGGACTTTGGTTTGCTGATTTGCACAGGCCACAATCTTTCAATTATCTTCCATTTCAGTCTTTCATTTGCCAGTTCGCTTTTGACCATTGTCTTTCTGCAAGTCCCATTATGGACTGAGCCTTTTGAAAGCTCGCCTAAAGTATTTGGGGTTGAAAGAACATAAGTAATTATCACAGCTTCAAATTCTGCCAACATCAGAGAGTATTTGTTGCCTTTACCTTGCTATAGTTGCTATGTCCTTGCTATAGTTTGATTTTGAACAAACTCCATTGACATCGTGCTATGAGACTAGACCATGTTATAAAACTGTTACTTTCTCAAAAACATACCTGGAGTTGCGTCTTGTTTTACTCAACCAGTTTACTTTCTCAAAAACATACCTGGAGTTGCGTCTTGTTTTACTCACACATGTTTGAGTAACCCTTTATTATTAATCTGTCTACATCTCCAAAGCGCAAAATGCTCTGTTCAACCTTGTGATGTCATGAAGCGGTAGTTTTCAAGTTAACAGCTGCCTCTTACCTTTAGTTCAGTAGAGATTGGCAATTCCAGGTCTGAAATAATCCAAATGATTCTAGGGAAGGTGTCTGTATTACCACATGACATCACAAGGTGGAACAGAGTGTTTTCTGTTTGAGAGAAGAACAGCCTAAATATGTAGTGTGTCTGTGTCTGTGTCTGTGTGTGTGTGTGTGTGTTAAACATGTAAATGAAACAAAACACAACTCCAGGTCTGTTTGTCATGTGGAAGCAACATTATAACATAGATCAAATATGGGTCCTTTAAGCTCGTTTCATTTTTCTCTATACACTTTACCTTTTAATTGTAACTAACATACTTATCCCGCGTACCTAAAAATGCAAGAGAGTGAACTCAATAACCTGACAGAAGTTAAAGACAATCTCTTCTTAGCAAACTCCAAATGGTGCAAATCTTTTCTCAACAACATTCACATTTTTCTGGTTAAAACTAATTGGATTTGTATGGAATGCAACATTTTTGTCTTTCTAAACCAGAAACATTGATTTGCTTGTAATTACTGTACACTATAATGCTGAAGTTGGCCAGGAATTTGACCTTTGGCTCTGCTGTGTTGGGTTGTTTAAAAAAATCAATACCTAGATACTAGTCAATAAAACTAGTATCAAAACTACATGCTCAGTCGATCAAGTGTGGAGTCCACAGTGAAGAAAGTACTATTATTTCGTGTTGAAAATTTCATTCAGTTATTAAAATTGAGTTTAAATCGTCACGGTGCTATCAAAACCAATATCCTCAAACATTTTCCTATCAAAACTATCAAAATCGAGTTTGAAACTTTAGTCTTGTGACAACACTGCCCTTGTTCTCTTTGTAGAAATTCAAGACAAAAGCCGCTATACTAGCAGCTGTAGTTTTCAGGAAAATTTCAGTTTTATAGTTGTTGTTTTATAGCAGCTTAAGTTGCCCTTTCCTTGTTTTGTGGAAAAATGAATTATGTAAAAACCTGAAGCACTAAGAGAAACAGGTGTTAGGTGTTACTACTGATGTTGCTGGCTGAGCTGCTGGAGATGTAGAGAAACCAATAAAAGTATCTCATGTTTTTCATCCCACAAGCTGTGCTCATGTACTCCTTAACACAATTTCATGCTGTTAAGAAAGACAAGTACCCTGTAATGTACCTGAATGTGACTGCTGCCATATGGTTGTTGTTTTTCATATTGTTAACATCTAGAATGCCTCAAAAGTACAGACAGTGGCTAAAGTGTCTAAATCTGTATTATGTTTCCATGGTAGCTCTCTAATTATAAAGGTTTGTGTTTTTTGTTGTTGTTTTTTTTTAGAAGTAATAGTACACATGTCTCCATTTAGATGTTTGACATACTCAGTGATGAGAAGAATACTTTGAAAATGTATTTAGTTGCAGAATACTGAATACCTGAATGAAAATGTATTGTGTAACGTATTCTCATATATGGTCCAATCAGAGTACTGTATTCTGAATACCCTGAATACTTTTACACAGAGTTGCATTAAATTATAGTATAAAGATGCAACATAGGATTAAAAACAGCCTTATGTTTTTATGACCACTTGTTATGCATTTATTTATCCCTGATCAGAGAAGAAAGAAAGAAAAGAGCAGTGTTTTCTATTTTAATAAGCCTAAATTGTGTGATCAAGTACCGCCATGTATTCCTTTGGTTTTAAAAAAGTCACTGTATTCTGAATACCACCAAATGAAAAAGGAACTGTAACAGAATACAGGTACTCAAAATTAGTATTCAGAATCGTATTCTTGCAGAATACAGGTACTCAAAATTAGTATTCAGAATACGTATTCTTGGTACATGTATTTAGTTACTTCCCAACACTGGCCATACTGTGTAACATTCTAGGCAAAGCTATAGTATCTCCATGGATACAGGCAGGTTGTTTACTCTCTTCCACAAAAAGAACGACTGAATGCTCACAAACTGAGGTTGGCAGCTCAATCGCTGCTTTTGGAATCTTTTGCACCAATTTTTTTCTGTAGTTTTTTTCTTTTTTTTTTCGTATTTCGCAATGAATACTAAACATGCTGTATTCAATCTTGCAGCATGTCCTTGACAAGTTGCCTGCTGTACCGCATTACATGTTATAATCATCTCAAATTGTTGACCAGTTGTTTACTTACACTATTCGTCCTGCTGATGTAACATGGGTCATTTTGGGACAGGGGCTGGTTCACATTCAGGAACAGAGGGCAACAGATGAAGACGACTTGGCTTCAGTCTGTGTGTGATTCCCCCTGATTCTGTTAAGCAGCTGAAAATATTAATTTGTTAGCATTCATAATCTAAAAAGGTGTGTAGTGCATACATGCTATTAATGTACATTCAAGTTTTTAGACTGTAAGCACTTTCTCCCACTTCCATCTATAATTTAGCAAGGGAGAAAAAAAACCCATTCAAATCCTCTTAATAATGTTCCTATCGCTCCATATTCGTCTGTTCTTCTGTTCTCTGTACCTCAGCTCAAATGGATGTCAGACAGGCTGGATTCATTGTAGACAGTATTCATCCCTCCTCTTAATGCTGTGGTCTTAATTCTCGCCCTGAGTGCTCATAATGAATAGCTGAACCTGTGTGGTTGGTTACTACATCTTCTTAATCTATGTGAAAAAGGGAGGGATTAAACTCAAGGCGTAGCACATTTATTATTTTGTAAAGACATTAATTGAATGATAATTATGCCTCGTGAATACATTACAAAATAATTATGTGCTTCCCTTGTAAGTCACAAACTTGACTCACTGCAATAAATTGAAAATGCATAAATAAATACAAAACCCCTTTATAATGATATTGTCTAGGCGCTACACCTTTCCCATTGTGTGATAAACAACGTTTCCTACCTAGACAGTGGTTTAGAATTGAAATTAAATCGCATGTTTTTGGTACATGGACATCGATTTTGCCAGCTTTACCAAAGAAAATGTTTAAAAGTGCACTGGAGTGGGGTTGCCACCTGCTTGTCTCCATGGAGATGTTATTGCTTTTCTTGGAATATTTCACAGTGTGGCTTTAAACATAACATTTATTTCATTGTTGCTCATTATTGCTATATTGTTCAAAAATATCTTGAAAAACATGCGTTCTTATTGTAAGCGGGGTTGCTTTTCCACAGATCTAACCTGTAACTTGGCCTGGTAGCACCATTTGCTTGTGTCCATGGATATAGAACATTTAAATGCCATACTGTGGAACATTCTAAGCAAAGCAATAGCATCTATAACTTAATGGAGACAAGGAGGTGACTGACCCTCTGCCAGAAAAGTGTAGCTCAGTTTGCAGAGCGGTGTGATTTCAGCTCCCACAGATGAATGCTGTCGTTGTGTCCTTGGGCAAGACACCTAACCCACCTTGCCCCCAGCATCTGCGTACATTGATGTATGAATGTGTGTGTGTGAATGGGTGGTTCCTTGATGTAAAGTTCTTTGAGTGTCTTGAAGGTGGAAAAGCGCTATATAAAAATGTGACCACTTACCAAAGTTATGCAGTTCACCTTTTAGCACAGTACACTTTGCATAATAATCATAAAAATTTCAACATTTCAAATTGTTTAAATGCAGTATAGGCAATGTCTTGTCATTCATGAGCCTTTTATATTGACATTTTTGTGTCTCTCTTTGTCCCATTTTCCAATTAGCTATCTCCAATTAGGCTAACAATGTAGCACACGAGAACTGGGATGACAAATTTAGCCACGGATGAGATTAAGAATACCTAACACTCTCTTTCTCTAGTTTTTTTGAATACATTTGTATGTTTATTTCCTTTTATATGGTTGGAAAATTGTACTAATTGGCAGTAGGCTGGCATGTTGTTGGTAGCATGTCAGTCACCTTTGGCCTCCTCAGTACAAGTGTGCACAGTAATGATGCAGCACTAGCTTTGTTATGTAATCCGCCTCCTACTAGTTTAAACATCACCAATATTTATTAAAAAGCCTCTTATTAAAGTAGGTGTGAACGCTGTGAGCAGGGCAAGCACAACACGACCAACCGAATTCGTATCATGCGAAAGAGATATGTGTTTTGCAAGTAAACGTTCCCCTTGTGAGGCCCTTAGGGAGGTTTGAGTCTTTTATCTTTTCATACACAGGCAGAGGCAGCAGGGAAGCCGTTTGCATGCATGTACGCACGGGAGAACGGGATCTCCCCCAATTATGTTGTTATCTGTTCACCATGTTCTACTCGCACAAATGCCAAGTAAAACACCCATAGCTGTTTGGGAATATTGTAACACAGTTCTTTGAAACCAGTAAATGTGTGAATACTATAAAACATGCATGGGATATTCGTCTGTTAAAAGATCTCTGCAAACTAGGCACCTCACATCTCCTAGCGGTTAAGGGGTTAATCTTTTTGTATTTTGTCTTGTTGTATGAAATTTCTAGCTTCGTTGAAAATCAGTTGTACATATTGGTGTTGTTTATGACATTTGAATCATGCAAGAAAATAAATCTAAAATAATCATTCTTTGTTTATCACACATGCCAATCACAGCGTTCAGTTTCTCATGAGGGAATAAGCTACATAATGACTTAGAAGTGTGATGCTATTTTGGTTCACATCGAACAGCCCCTCAATCACAAAATCAATACTGTATTAGACCCTAAATATGAATGCAAAAACCCAATGCACCATTTATGACTATGAGTCAAAGTCAAAAATGTCCTCCATCAGAAAGATCACTATACCGACTTATTGTTCGATATATGAAAGCTGGAACGATATTTTTTTAGAGGCAATATTTATCGTGTGTACTTTTTCTTTCTACTGCTGGGAATTTTTTTTGGCTATATGATTAAATTTGAGCCATAGAAGGTGTAATAAATAACTTCTATGACTCATTAGAGATGCAAACTAAGTACTAACTATGATGAACATTACCTCTTTAGTAAAAATTGCCATTAACAGATTTTTGTTTTGTTGATATCTTCTATACTAAATCACTAGCATTCTAAGACACAAAACCAACTAATTGCAAATACAACAGAGGATTCCCCCATTCCCCTATGGACTATATTAGTCTGACACCAGGGCACCTCGCACTGTCATCTCACAGCACTGGATTTGGCCCTGAAGTGGCTTATTATCAAGTGTTGTTCTCCGCAGTATTGATGGTTTGTGCTGCTGCAGTGTTAGGCCTGTCTCGTCCCATGGTTCTTGCTGACTGGGGAACGGCTAATTGGAGGAAGCCCTGGAGGAGTCAAGGAGAGAAGGGAAGGAGGGAAGGAGAATAGGAGAAAAGGAAACGATGGCAGATGTTATAATACTGTCAGGATTTCACTGCTTGCTTATGTTTAGAGATATTGCTGCTGTTGTGACACAAAACTATAAGTCTGTATAACCTAATGTGGGATTTTTCAGTGCTGTTTTGTTTTATGTTCATAAAAATGTATGTTTATTTTGTTTTTTGTTTTGAAGTCTAGGAATACCTGGTCCCTGTGAACTGCATTAGATTTGCATTTGACAAACTATCCATGAGTTTCAGATTTCTGTTTATAGGTGCCATTTTGAGTCATTTTTATAATTAAAAAAATATAATATTGTAACTGTGACAATGGTTACAATGCAAATTTTTCATCTCTCTGAAACGCATGAATAGGTGGAGCAGTGAATGATCGCAGTATAGCCACAAAGCCAGGGACCCTAGGAGTAATAGTATAGGTTTCATACACCTTGTACATAACACACTTTGGTCATATGATACAAACATTATGATGTAATTATATTTTTATATCTTTTTTTTTTTTTTACCATAAAACATCTGTCTCTGATTCATCTTGTTCCAAGTCTCTGCACATTGTACAGCATCTGTCTTATTTATTACACGATTTTACTAATGATCTATGAATCCTGTAGTTCAACAACACTTTTCATAGTCATGCAAATTACTCTCATTTTAGTTCACAACCTGCACTCAGCTTGTAATAAGCATAGTAGTTATGGAAAATAATGCATTTACCCATGAGCTGAAACTACTACTGCTTCGCTGTAGGTCTATGGGGACGTTTTAAGCTTTGCAGGAGATGTTTATTTTGTGCATAAAGACAAAATGTTGCCTAAAATGTTCACTGCGTTGTACTTTTTTCCTCAAATGTTTTCAGTACATGTGTGGGTGTTTTCTGTATGAGAGGGAGAATGTGTGAATGGAGCGAGGTGCAAGTCTGTGCCCTTGACCCGCACGCTTGCTTCTGATGAATAAAAAAAAAGGCTGCCAACACTCACACATATTCCTTGTGTTCCCCTACAGACCATCATGGAGCAGTTCAACCCATGTTTGCGGAACTTCGTCGCCATGGGGAAGAACTATGAGAAGGCCCTTGCTAGTGAGTACATTTTAGTTATGAATATTAATATGAATGAATATTTTTGGGCCAAAAATAGGATGGAATAAAATATCAATATTAATCCATTATTAAATGCTTGTTTAAGTGATAGATCAGTAATATACATTTTACTTCATATTTATGGTGTACTTTTTTTTCCCTTTTGCACTAATTATTTTGTTTACTTCTATCTCATTTTTCTAGTTCTATGACTTTTCAGTTGTAGAGAGTCAAATAATTAAGATTTTGGACTAGAAATATAATTTAAAAAAATGTGTTTCATTCATTGAGTTCAATCTACATTTATATCCCTATATCCCTGTATCCTGCCTGTTACTGTGGTGTGTAAAAGTAGTTTACTGTGACTGGCTGACTTCTTACTTTGTTTTAAAAGTCTAGTTAAAAAATAAAAGATAAAGTCTACGGAGAAAATCTGTGACTTATCTTAATATGTCAATACAAATGAACCATGCTTCATTTACTGCCTGTGGTTTGCATTTTGTAGAAAGTTCTTATCTGAGAGACACCTGCTGACAAAACCATGAGCCGTAAGAAAAACCCTTATAGGAAAAAGCCATTTGCACTGGCTCTGTTGTACTCACTCGAAAATAACAAGCCTAAACTTTCCCTCTGCGCGGCCCTCCACGGTTGAACTAATCCGGCTTTAAGCGATCCCCCCTTTGTCGGCACAACTTGGCCTCTCCCCCCGACACAAACAATAAGTAATCCAATGTCTGCTGTGGTGAGAGACAGACTGGACAGGACTTGAGCCAATCTAAACCCACCCTGCAGGATTGTCTTGAAAGAAGGAAGTAAGCAGCTCTGAGTGCCATCATGTATCCATATGGTGTACTTAGTGAAATGGCACATGCTTTGAATAGCTATTTTTCATGCGATGGCACAACAGTTTAAAGGAGAAGAAAGGTAGAGGGAAATAGTTAAGATAGTAAAGATAGGATCATATAGAATTAATGAAAATACAGCTGATTAATATCTCCCTCCTATCAGAATGAATTGGCTAAGGTAATATATGGCCTAATTTATACAGAGCAGTGAGGAACCATTCACATTTTTATAATATAAGTGCTCCTATTATTCACTCTAATTTGTTTGTTGACAAAAAATAAACAAAAAATAAAATTGTACGGTTGGGAATCTGATCACTATCACGAAAAAAAAAGGTTTAATATGTGCTTTTGGTTTGAAAGTATTTTAGACTGACGAAAGATTGGTTCTCTGTTTGAGAGTATGCATCATTATAATACATAATAAAAATCCATAAAATCTGCAAAATGAGTGTCTCTATATCTCCTGAATTGTGTTATTACTACCCCTGACACCGTGAGTGGGTGGAATTGGCTATAGGAAGTAATGGATCCCCTAATTAAGAGATGTATGGCCTCCCCAAAGTGCGGAGTGCCGGCTCAGTAGCTCGGCAATGTGCAATCTGTGGCCCCTCCCCTACAGATTGTGTGTCTGCCTCGCAATGAGAGATCTGATAATCCTCACCGTCTGTCTCCGGGAGAACCCCCTCACCACCACATTTCATTACACACAGTGAAGGAGCTGAGGACTCATCTGATCTGCTTAGCCCACTCTCAGTTGTCAATGCCAGAGATGCGCGGCTGTGTGAACATCCGCGGCAAGAGGAGGCTAGAGATCACTTGTTTGAGAAGCCGAGTGGAAGGTATATTGTCCACAGGATAGCATCGAAAAGGCTCCTTTGAAGATAATAAGAATATAGATCATATTACTGCAAAAATATCTAATAAGAAAAATAAAATAAACTTGCAGTGTAATGCTAATAAAGGTGTACTATATAACTTTTCTGGTTATAGTCTCCCACCTGCTTGTCTCCATGGAGATGTTATTGCCTTGCCTGGAATGTTCCACTGTATGGAATTTGCCTTGCCTATCAACGAACATGCAGATGATGCCATCAGGCCAAGCTACAGGTCAGATTTGTGGAGAGGCGAGCCTACTCACAGTAAGAATCAAGATAGCTATAAAAACATCTTGATTCAACGCATAAAGGATATGTCTAATGCCATACTGTGGAACATTTTATTGTGCATTCTCATTACATTTCCACTTTATCTTCACAGGCACATTACAGCACATTTCTGATGGATTGCAAAATATCATCAGATTTTTATCTTATGATTATTGTATATATATTTTTATTAACATCACCACCCCTAACCTTATTTTATAGAAACAGGATAGCAGCAGGAGCGGGCCTGTTTGCCATAACACAGATAAATCAGCTGTGATGCTGTGCAGACTGTACGCTCTCCTCAGGTGTTTTCTTCTGTGAGCAAAGAATATGCTCTTGTTTGGGTTGGCTCAGCTGTAATTGGGATTAGCATTAGCATACGTTCCTCAGCCCAGCAGCAGAGCTTGAGGCCCTCTAGACTGAGTGATTCCCTTAACACTGAGCCACATCGGTTTGCTAAAATTAACTTCAACTGCTCCCTATTGTTGAGGATGTGTCTCACCTGGCAGCTGTGGCCCTGGGTCGCATCTGTCACCTGGACCAATAGTGGAGTCGGTCCAGAAGCAGCAGACATTATTCCCTGGAGAGGATGATTGACAGACAGGATGACATATGAGTGGAAACAACAGGATAACGGCATGCTCTGCACAACCTCCAATGGTCTCTACACCTGCACTAATAAAACAAGCAAGGAGCGGATATTGATTGCCCTCTTTATATGCCCTCTTTTTTCTTTATCATGAGTAAGCCTGTCACAATAATTAAAGGTCCGCTATGTCACTTTTCTGGTATAGGGTGTCTGCCATCTGCTTGTTTCCATGAAAAAGTTTGAGCTTTTCCTGGAATGCTCTACAGTATGTCATTAAACATATCTACTATGCCTTTATTCAGTTACAGGTGTTTTTATTGCTCAAAAATGCATTGAACACATGCATTTTTACTTTGTGCTGGGTTGCTTCTCCACAAATCTGACCTGATATACAAGTGTAATGCCATACTGGGGAACATTATAGGCAGAGCAACATCTCCTTGGACTGAAGCATGTGGCAAACTGTTCAGCTGATATTGAAAAGTGTTAACTGGGCTTATCATGCTTTAGGGGTTCAGTATCAGAGGCATAAAGTGGCATTATTGTTTACCACAATACTTTTTAATACAATACATCACTGTTCAAAAGTTATTGTAAAAGAACAATTCAAATCTGTCAACTGGACAAAAAGCTGTAGGAGTGAAGACGTTTTACTGCTCATTCAAGCCGCTGCTTCAGTTCTAGTCAGATTGCTGCAGAACACTGCCTTATATCTAATTGAAGGGAGGAGCTCACTACACTGAAACTAACACACCTATTGTTTACAGTTTCTGTTTGTAGGCTAGGTCTAATTCAAAAATTGCTATTGTGACAGGTCTATTCATGACTAGCCTTCAACACTAGAATTGTAAATGGCACCGAAGTCTGATAATTCTGTAGCAGTACCCTAGCCGAACGAAATTCCGTAAATGCGAGTTCAAGATTGACCACTAAGCCCATGTTTTATCATCTCCTCTTCTGCTGTCACACAATAAGAGCCAGCCCTCAGGAGGAAGCCCGTCTGTGAAGTCCAGACGGCAGAGAAATGGTGATGTTCCTTAATCATCAGTCTCATCAAGCCATAGTGTGACCCTAGGGTTCCTCTGACAAATCCAGGGTGAGGAAATAAAATGGTCCATGTTGGCTCAGCGCACAGGTCACAGCGTGTGGCTAACAGCGTGACTCGGCCTTTTCCTCGCTGGAATGAAAATGTGCTCAGAGGAACTGGACAGTAAATATTGAATGGAAAGCAGTACTTCCTATTCACCTCAAAGTACAGTATTGTGTTATCTATTATGTATTTAAATAAATGTTGAAAAACAGGGGCAAATTATGGAAACTTAGAACAAATAATGTTCTACATGCATAACTGTTATCTTGTAAAATATTATCTTGTAAAATATTATTCAGTGCCCTGTTGGGAAGTAATTCTACACTATGTACAGTAATTTAAGACCAGGGTGCCTTCACACTTGGACTGGGCCCAGTTTGACTCCTAATGTAGATATTGTTTGGTTTTATTCTTTTTTATAGTTTAAGACCAGACTAAAAAACCCACCTCTTCTCCCTGGCATTTGGTTCTAGCTAGGCAGGATATCTTGGTGTTTTATTGTTCTTTGCCTATGTGTCATATTTTATGTATATCTGTTTTGTTTTTTGTTGTTTATGTGAAGCACTTCTGGGCAGCTTAAATTGTATTTTAAATGTGCTATATAAATTGAATTGAATTGAATTTATTCTAGTCCTGGTTTAGTCCTAGTCCAGGTTTTGTTCCGGGTTTAGTTCCAGTTTAGTTCCAATTTTGATGTGGTGATTGTGTAAGTGTGAATGCACCCTCAGTTAGGTGCTAACCAATATGAAATAAAAACTTAAACTGCACTAAACCTATCAATAATCAAAGCCTTAATCGTGGTAAAAACAAAACAGAAGTAGTATACTACCAGACAAAACCTGTGCCTCCACTTGTACCCAGGACTGTCTCGATAACAAATTTTGTGTGATATATTGCTGAAGTAAATATAGTCGATACTCGATAATATTGAAACCAAACCGTAAAACAGAATTATCCCTCAAAAAGTATTCTAAATGTACAATATTATTAAAAATGACAGAACACAACAGTTCAGTAGTTTGTTTCTATAATGAGTCATAGAAGTTTGCAATTCAACCTGCTGCAGCTCAAATCTCATCATAATGCAGAAAATTTACAAAAAATCTCCCAAAAATTATTGTTCCATCTGCCATGTATTGAAAGATAAGTCGATATGGTATTTATCGTGACAGGCATACTTGGACCTCAACTACAATATGATAAGCAATATCCACTGAACTAACATATTCACAATTTATCTCAGGCAAACAGCCACTCTCACAGTTCTGAACGAAATCCGCCCAAATATTGACTCAACAGCTTATTATATAACACAGTGGTAAAAGGTACATCACCCTAATTTGTCCACTGTTCTATTGTTCTATTGTATGAGCACAGCAAAGGCTGAACATGATTTCTGGAGGACACATGTTTCAGTCCATGTCACTTGTGTAGGTAAAAGACTCTTGTGTGATTATATCTGGATTATGATTAGAAAAATCAGTGTCATTTAGCCATGGCAATCACCCTGATTATCTGTCAGAAAATAATTTCCTCTGTGCAACTAAGTATGAAGAATGCTAGCAAGGTAATTTTCCATAATTGCGTCAAGCATTAGTGATGTCTAATTTCTGATGGTAAAAAACAGTGTCGACCTGTCACTCCATCTGAACCTCTGGGAATACTGTTTGTTATACTATTAACTTTGGGACTACTATCAGGAGAAGTGATATGCACAGAGGAGTCCTGTATTTATTTTAATAGATTATTTTTCTAGCCCAAGGTTTTGTTTGTTTTCATACCTGACAGTTTTGACTGCTCACTAGCGAGAGTGGTCCCGTGATGTTGCTGTGATGTGTCCGGACAGCTGATTTAAACAGGTTTTGGCGCTGTCTTCCTACCAGTGCAGGCAGGACGACAGCGCCATCTGTAGTTCAATTTCTTCATGACAGTATTCCTGGTGTGTGAGAGTAAAAGGACCCCCTCATCCTGGTTTATAATCCTGTGCGCATGTTTCCGTATTTTGATTGCCTCCTTAATCCAGCGATGACGTTTGTCCCAATAATGTTAACTCCATCCCAGTCCATAATGTGGTTCTCTCTTTTGCAGTGGTCAGAAATGGCCGATTTGAGTTGCTCCTGTTCTGCGTTGTGTTTTGTTGCCCATGTGCACGTCTTCGCTGTTTGCTTTTCACATTCTGTCCTGTGTTCTTTTTTCGTGTGCTGAAAGCCCTCCTCAATGTATGTTTTATCGCAAGACAGGCAGGGTATTTTGTATATAACATTACATTTGTGCTCCAATTCTATTTTATCTTTTGGGTGGACGAGTAGTTACCTGAGTTTTCTGTACGGTTTTACTAGTACTAATTAACAGAAGAACAGATGAACCTCATTGGACTGTTATGCTGCAGTCCTGCATTGTTACTAGGGCTGCACATATGAGTCAAATCGAAAAACATGTGATGATCAAGTTTGCAATCTTCCTGTTTCAGTCTTCTCTGTAAATGACTAATTTACAATGTGCACTGTGAACTGAGTTTTT
>KN478073.1:0-13181 GCA_000787095.1 Periophthalmodon schlosseri | reverse complement strand
AGGGGGGCAATGGGGGGGGGGAGGGGGGTGAACCTGGAGACAAAGAGCACAGACAACGAAAGGGAAATGTCTGATTCCAATACTATACATTCAAATTAAAATCCTCCCACTGAGTCCACAGCATCAGCATGAGACCGCTCTAAATGTTGATAAAAACACAATCAGTTAAAACTGGACTTCAGCAAATGTGTACATGTTCACTGTACAGTACGCTACGTAAGTAATTAAGTGTAGAGTTGCAGTCACCAGGATTTTTAAGGTAATGTGTCTGAATGAGCAGTACCAAAAAAGCTCTAAGTGCTGACAGGCCTCTCCCACCGCCTTGTAGTAGTTGTGATTATTTCTGAAATAAATGTTAGTGAATATATTATAATTGCAGCAGCGAATGCTTCAGCTCATTCAGCAGTCAAGCTGTACTTGCACTGTATTTTGTTTAAGTTAGATACTGTATAGCTACAGGCAAAACTGCATTCCATCGGAAATGTGGTAAAAAGTGCCTGTACACGTCATGGTTGAAATTCTAGTATGACAGAACAATATTACACATTTTCAACATGCCCGCCTCTAAACACACTTGTGTTCTTCCCTTTTGGAATTTTAGATTTAGTGCAAAGTTCAACATCAGATGTAGGTAGTATCTTGGGTCGGGTCAGGGGCCAGGACGTGAAGGCATTTCTGATGATAAAAGTTAATACATGGTACCTGCTTAAGTAAGAAAGTAAGGAGTAAGCCTGTTTCATAATAATCCTCAATTTCATGATTTTGCAATTTTTCTAAATCTCGATTATTAAAAACCAGAATTAATCAAATTAATTCGATTAATTGCCCAGCCCTAAGACAGAGCATTAATTACATCCAAATTTTGTGTTTTGAAGTGAAAGATCTTTCAGTAAATGCTGCATCAAGGTGTCCTCAGGGTTTCTCATCTAATTTTTACAGAAATATTATCTGTCAGATCAGCGATTCTCAACCTGGGGGTTGTAACATGATTTCAGATGATATGGGGAGAAATATAAAAAAGTTACAATAATCTTAAACCAGACTTGACACCCTTCAAAACCTATAAGTAGATTCCTATCCGGTGGCCTATACCAAATAAATATCTAGCTTAAATCCTGAAAATGAAAGAACACATTAGACATAAATCTATTTTATCATTTTGCAGGTATAGTCTATTTTTTGGTGTTTGGAGTAACAAAGGCCAATGGCTAAAATTAATTCTGGTAACAAGAAGAGCATACCTGGCGAGCCAGTCACTCCTCCTTTCAGTTCAAATGGAGGAGAGTCTGGGACTAAACCATAGAGTGTGGCAGACAACCATCCAAATTTGGGACTGTCCAATCTAAGATACAAATTTGAATGTCACTGTAACAGTCAGAATGAAATCTATAACTTATTTTACCTCAGATACACAGGAGTTTGGTGCTTTGCTTGTTGCAATGATCTGCGCTGGGTCAGTCCTTTGTTTTGGTGCTCGTAAGCTGCCGCTCTGAGTATCTTAAGTCTCTGGATGTTGTGGGGCTGTCTTGGCTGACACGCCTTTGCAACATTGTGTGGCGGTCGGAGACAGTACCCTCTGGACGGGCAGACCGGGGAGCTGGTCACTCTGTTTAACCGGGGGGACTGGAGGGTGTGTTACAACTACAGGAGAATCACACTCCTCAGCCTCCCCGGCAAGTTCTATCCCAGGGAACTGTAGAGGAGAATCCGACCAATAGTGGAACCTCAGACTCAGGTGGAGCAGTGTGGTTTTCGTCCTGGTCACGGAACACTCGACCAGCTCTATTCCCTCCATCAGATGCTCGAGGGTTCATGGGAGTTTGCCCAACCAGTCCAGATGTGCTTTGAGAAGGCATTCGACGTGTCCCTAGTGGTGTCCTTTGGGGGTGCTCTTGGATCGGTACAGCATTTGCAGTGATGCAGTCATTGTGTTGGCCTGCTGTGGTAAAGATACAAGCAGTCAAAATGAGTGTCCTTGGCAGAGTGGCTGGGCGCTCCCTTAGAGATAAAGTGAGGGGCTCAATCATACTGGAGGAGCTCGGAGTAGAGCCACTGCCCAGATGCCTCCCTGAGGAGGTGTTCTGGGCATGTCCCACTGGAAGGAGACCCCGGGGAAGACCCAGGACACGTTAGAGGGACTATGTCTCTGGGCTGGCCTGGGAATTTCTTGGAGACCCACCAGAGGAGCTGGAGGAAGTGTCCGGGGTGAGCGAAGTCTGGGAGTTCCTACTTAGACTGCTGCCCCACGATCCGGCCCTGGATAAGTGGCAGAAGATGGATGGATGGAACCCGCCATGTATGCTTTGACACATAGTGACCTCAGATCTTTGGAAAATACTGTAAAAGCGTGTGGTCTTGGCTGGCCAGACAAAAGAAAAGCGACGTGCATTGTTATCTTGTCAAGTAGGGCAAAGTGGTAATTCTGCACTTTTTGTGCAATACCTCAAACAAGAGTTAAAGTCACACTGTAGCACATTTGTTATGGATTGCAGATATATCATCTAATTATTGTTAGAGATAATCCCCAGAAAGATTAAGATTTTTTAAATCTATTTTTGTCATATTACCCATCCATAATGAAATAATTATACAAATACACACATTGAATTTTGGTCATCACAGAAAAAATGCAGAGAAGCCCCAGTGGTTCACATGTACAGTAGAGGGATTAGCACTGGAGAGTCCCAGGTTTGTAAGACTCAGATGGACCTGCCTTCTGACTGCTTCTGATCTCTTGTGCATGTAATTATTACTGAATAAATACAAATATTGAAAAGGGGAAAAAAAGACTAAAAAGCATCCGTCATCATGATATTTAAGTTTTGTCATAAGGTCCAATTTCATGCAAGATTCAGACTTTTAACTACTTCTGACCTTCACGCCATATACAGTGAACATGTAAAACAACAAGCCTTTACATACAAGTAGCAACAGCCGATGAAGCATAGACTCAGGTGGTGCACTGATGACTGCAGCAGCTGAAATGAGGCTTAATACTTAACCCGGTGAGCACTGAAGTTAAAGGTTAGCTGCTGAAGGATGGACTACAAAACCCCAGAGGAGCACGCATGGAGGACCACCAGATGACGTCACGAGGGGGAACAAAGCTCACGAGGTAGATGGCCTCCAATTAAAAATGCTCATTACGCAAACATTATTTTGATGAGGAACTGTTGTAATAAAAGTGCATAATAGAAAAATAATAATCCCCATTGTTTTAATCATAATAGAAATAATGATTATTCAAACTATCAGGTTAGTACATCAGCGAGATTAAAATGAATAAAACAAACTGATGACTTGAAAGTAGGAGATGTATCCAACACAAAACAAGCAGTTATTGAAGCATTCTAAGAAGCTACAACCCCCAGGCAACTTTTCTCTCCTGGAAACATGTGTGCGCATAGAGCACACTAACGTTTGTGTCAGTGATCTTGGTTGTGATGTGGTTTTTGTAATGATTGTAATAAACATGATTATTTGATTAATTTAATTTATGCACAGTCCCACATTGTAACGTAATACCATCATAACCAGATCAAAGCCTCATGTAGTCGAGTGAAATGAAGACCAAGGTATGAATAACATCAAACTGTATTTCCTGATACCTGGTTCTTCTTACTCAGAGTTGTAGAGTGTACACTATAATATTATTTACACTGTCGCTTTATGATGACACGTACAAACAGCCTATGTCAGTAGCAGGCTGTGGAGCAGAGCAGTTCAGAGCCCTGTGGGGATGAGGCCAAAGAGACCCGGGCCTCTAGAGAAACAGCACTACTGGGGTTTACTGTGCTGTCACACACACAGCTGTCTCCAGCACAATGTGTCAGCAGCACTGGGTCACTTCAACATGAACTACATGCACCTTTGGAAAAAGAGGCATTTAATTAGAAATATTATATTGGGCATTTGTGCAATCTCTGCTTATGAAGTATTTACAGAGCCCATGTCAGCTCCTGTCTGAATAAACAGTCTTAAAAATTTGCTAAGAAAAATATATGCAACAACTTACTGTACATCTTCTTGAGCTGTACACAGTGTTTGATTTGTTAAAACTGGAGATGCATTTTATCTCAGGATTGTAAATTTGATTCATGCCTAGATCAGACTTTGTGGAAATGCATGAGTAATTATTAATCTCTGCATAAAGTCAGTGAGAGGAATGGTAAAGGGGAGCAGAGGGCCAGAGGTAGGAGCAGCGGTCCATGTGTTTCAGAGCACAAAGAGGAAAATGTCTTCCTCTAAGACCTGGCACTGGGACAAGGCTGAGTGCACAACTTTAGACCACAGGGTGGGGCATACCGTTTCTCCAGTCAAATGAGAGAAAAATAGCAGCTGGAACATGAGACATTTAGTGAGAGCGAGGCAGAAGTAACAGACATCTTAGAATGGAGAGGAACATGGCAGCCAGGAGCACAATCAATATCTCCGTAGACATCAATTGTTCAGATCAGGCCTTAAGCCAATCAGCTAATCCCTGCCAAATTACACGGATAGAATGCATAATTAAACTGCATTCTGGGTATTTTGGGGACAACTACAATAACTACTAGCCTTATTTGCATTTTATTACAATCCTCAAATCAACAAGCCACATACGCCCTTAGAACAATGTGTTCCTTTAAGACGTCAAGTCGGCAATGGTCAAAATGGATTCCATTAATTCTAATCTACGCCAATATACGACCCATCAATGGCCAGAGCAGACCCGCAGTTTATAGGAGGAGAAAGGATTATATATGTATGTAGGCAATCCATAGGCAGAGGACAGTTTACACAACGTCCAGAATCAGAAGTCATCCTGTGCGTTTTGATCTATACAGCTATAAGTCACAAAAACAAGTATTCCCAGTGAACAACTTGCTCACCCACAAGTCCTGTGCTGCCCCAGTTATGCAACTTGAACTTCAAATAAAAAAGCCTGTTTAAAGGCACCTTAGGCATACTAATAAAATGATCTACACAAAACATGTATGCTATTTATGACAAATTTTATGGAGAATACGTAGCCCACTACCTAAACACAAGTCTAGATATGTTGTTAATTTCATTAACTCCCACACTCCTCACTCACTACTTGACACATCATTATAACAACAAAGCAATCAGGGCAATTTATATTATTATATTGGTATCTATAGTTAATGTCATTATTCACACTTGTGTACAATATTTGGCAGACTCTAGAGACAAGGAATAAGGAAGAGGGGAAGGAATCACAAAGACAAACCCAAACAAACTCAGACTGCTCAGGTAGCATGCGCTCTTATCTTCCAGGTGAGTCCAGGTGAGTCCAGGTGAGTCCAGGTGAGTCCAGGTGAGTCCAGGTGAGTCCAGGTGAGATCCATTGCTGACCATTAGCAGAAGTGATTTATTGTAGAAATAGTACAAATTAAAGAACACGGAGCTCAGTAATCACAACCAAAAGCCGTATTGATATCCCTGAGAGGTTTGCAAAAAATACTGTATAAATTGGTAGGTTGAAAACGGTCAAAGTTGGGAATTGGTCTCATGACACTGAGACTGGCACAGCCCCTGGCAAGACGGCAAACCCCTCTGCCATCCTGGTGCACATCAGAGCATAACTTTCAATTACACAAAGTGACTAAACTTATGCTCTTCAAGATTTTCCTCCGAGTACTCCACTTGTTTGTAGGATGTTACAATTTTTGTCCTACCTAAAAATGTTAGGGGAAACTCTTGCGTAGCCAAATCGTACTCAACGTCTGATAGATTTAAACTTTTTTGAAAACACACAACTGTAGTTTGTATATACATTCTTATTACTGAAGCACATTTTAAGTGAATGCCACCTCTCGAAATCTGATAACCGCTAACACATTTTAATGCCCGGTTTGAACGGGACCAGAGGGAGCGAATGAGAGCCAACTCACACACCACAGTGACTCATACTTTCTGTCGTTACTGCGCCGTAATTCTATAATAAACTAGTTCTCCATTTATTTGTGTAAGATGACACCTGAAGGTTCCCCAATTTTATGAGGCCAAAACATGGAAGAATTTGATCACTGAGACAATTTAGTGGCTTGAGGCTACAAGACAAAGGGGTTCTGGCCGATGGAGGAGCATTGATAGACTTCATGTGGCTCATATGGAAGTAATTAAGGAGTATGGCATCTGTAAATATGGATTGGCGGCACAGGCCAGTAACAAAGATGGCAGTTGTGTGCAGCTTTTTAAACAGCAACAGCAATGCTGAATCAGCACAGAGGCAAGTAAAGCCTGATGAAATGGAGTTTATCTTGTCACCTGGTGTCACAGTTTTACTATTTTCTTATTTTAGGTGTTCGGAAATCCCAATGATATAAACCTATGGCGGCTCAAAATGTTTTTGTGTCTTGGAACAGTGACATCTTTATCCAGCGCACAGCGTCATGACACCTGGTGGCTAACCCAGAAACTCCTCAGACAACAGCCACAGTCTGTAACCAACTTCTGCTCAAACCACTGCATTGTACTCCTCACAACATCAACAAAGTGTCTACATGTGGCACAATACAAATATGTAAAAGACAATGGCGTTGTGTCATTAATAAAATGCACAACAATGCTGAATGGCTCATGTCTCCTGGTTTAATGTTTCTACCTCTGTTATACACACACTACACTGCATCTGGAGTCTCCCTCTGTAATGTACATTCATATTATAAAAGCTTATATTTACACTGCTTAGCGCTTAGTCCCTCTTTAGGTAAACTACTGCACTATTAGTGTTAGGGCACATGAGCTCCACATGTGTGTGGCTGTGCTAGGGCTCGTTCAGTCTCCTCCATTGAAAATCCTTCAGTTCATTCACAGACTTCAGAGGCATGGCCCTTTCATTCATAGAGACAGTTTGACAGTAGAGTTGGGAAGGCCTATTACAACGTATGGCAAAGTTTTACACTGCTGCCAGGTCACAATTGTAAATTAGACTTGATTCTCAAGGTTAAATCTTCTTAAATAAAGTCAAAACAAATAGAATAAAAATATTAGGCTACACTGTGTCATTAAACAACCTAGAGTTTAAAATGCAGCTTCCAAATAGTTTTGACAGCTGAAAGCTGAAAACATTGTCATGACCTCTAAAGTGCAACTGAACAAAGTAGCCTATGTGTGTAGCCGGTTTAGGCCTATTCTCCTTAGTCTTAAAGTTATTATTTTTTAACAAAGTTAAAAAGGAGTGAGTAAAATCATAGGCTACTCTCCAATTGGAAGAAAGCCGGGCGCTTCTGGGTAATGCCATACTACTATGCGCAGAATAACAGGCTGAACATTCATTCATATTGATTATCTTAGGATCTCTAACGTCACTCCGCTACGTTTATGTGCTGCTCATTAAACAGTGGACGCGAATAATGCACGGCCTTAACAGCCGAGCGCTACTGATGCTGTGAGGCGCCAGGCAGCCATTTAGGTGCATATGGAGGCTACGTAAATGGCTGATGCATTTGCAATGTTTCTTCCTAATTGCTGAACCATCATCAACCCCCAGGTCTTGCGCTTGCTACGCTTAACCCGCCACGTCCCACCACTTCACCCCGTCCAAACCTCCTTCCAAACCCTTTTTAACCCCGATGCACCCAAATTATATCAGAAGAAGGTGGTTTTGGAGAGAGTGCCTCTCTCTTCGGTCTGATTTAACCTCTAGAGACTGTGGATCAAACAATGAAGAAGCATTCCGCACGACGCTTCATCACGATGCCGTCACAACATTTGCATTTACAGTGAAGAAATTATTCAAACAAGGGCGCATTAAGGTTCACCTATTGTTGCATTTCTGCTGACAGCAAGAAACAACAAGAGGGTTTCAAAGGAATTGACCAGCTGTCGGCGACGGTTGCTGGTGGCCAACATGTCAGCCTGAATCAATAAATAGCAACGCAAAGGCCCTCTATTGTCTGTCCAAGCATTGAATTGGGAAGAAAACACAACAGCTAGCACTATACCGTTACACGAGCCGCGCAGCCACAGTCAAAAACATATTTGAGCGGGACCAGGCCGCGCGCACATCCTCGGGCTCACCTGTGCGTCCTTCCCCTCTGTGTGTACAGTCTCCGGGTTCACGGTCCGGTCCTGTCGCTGCGGAGGCACCTCACCACCAGCTCCCGGCACCGGCAGGCAGCACTGAACAGCCTGTTGGGCCTACACAATCCCCCTTCCCCTCGCTGATGCCAGACGCGCAGCTCATTGGACGGGCGCGCGCTGTGGTACAGTCAGAATGACACGCGATTGGCTGCTCACCACCATAGAAAACCCAGACAAGACCCTGGTTGGTTTGAAATCCCATGTCGGCGGAGCCAGCCGAATGGTTAATTGGATGCTGTTCCACGGCGTAGCGAGAGAGACGACACATTGGTCTGTAGGCTTGTTGTTGTCTGTGTCTGGAGCAGGATGGAGACTCGTACAATAGGGCTCGACCATGACAGTGAGCTATGTCAAGTGCAGGTTTAGATCAGATTGTAAACTTCTGTCAATGAGGAACAGGCCTACTGCATTGCCTAATTATAGCTTACCTTGTTGGGACAAGGAAGGACCGGAATAGAAAATGGAAAAGCATTCATATTGCCTATATTTTTTTTACATCGATTTATTGCGCATGGGGCTGGAGCAGCGGCTGATTAACACGTTAACGACCGGTTAAAGATGGGAGGATTGCTTTACGAAAAGACAACGCTCTGACCCAGACTAATTAATGAGGAAGCTGAACCAGTGTGCAAAACGGTGCCGCCTAAAAGCAGACGACGAGCAAAATGTTCCTTCACAGGACTGTTAAGGAGTTTAAGATTTGCCACAGCTGCACAGTTCTTAATTAGGCCTACCTGTTTGTTAGGCCATCATAATGCTGTAATGTCTTTTATAACTTTATCAAACCATACTCAAACCCATCTAACCTATTTAATTACATTATGTTAAACTAATTGTTAAGTAGGCTACTGCAACGCCTATTAGGGTCAAATTTTAGAAAATGGAACATGGTTTAAATGGAGCCGCTCAGTGCAGAATTGTACATCATGTAACAGGCACGTATGCATCAATAAGCTCCATAAGGCCCACCATGTAACCTAATCATGTAACCTAACTATGTAGGTCATGTGGCCATTGAAAAATGAGCGGTGCGCAAGGACATTGCGCCATCTGGCGTCAACATCTCCGTTTGTCTTTTTGTCTGTCTCAGTAACATTATGAACCTTCGGAATCATTCCACTTTACAAACGATACACATTTTCTTATGTCAGACAGCACATCTTTATTACTACATACTATTACATGCATTGTTTCCTGACATTTACCGTCGATTCTTTATGGCTGTGGAAGCCATTTGAATAGGTCCAGCTATAGGATATGTTATTTATTTCTATAAAAAAATAAAAAAATAAATGCAAAATACAAACATACAAAGCATAACTTCCCCAAAGCAGTTGATAAGTGAAGAGTCTGAGACTTGTGGAAAAAAGAAAAATAACTGCCACAAGTCGCCGCTAGATGGCGTAAACACACATCAAATGCTGTTGGTTCAAATTTCAGAGGCTCCTGGACCAAAGACCTGGTGATGATGTGATGACTAGTATGTCATGCCCACTTTATCTTTAGTTTTATAAATGTAATTGTTCATGGGCCACTGGTCGAGTGGCTAACACTCTCCTCTCACAGCAAGAAGATCCAGGGATGACTTTATCTTGCTTCGGGGCCTTTCAATGTGGAGTTTGCGTGTTCTTGAAGCTAAAACATGCACATTAGTCAAACCCCCAGCTACGCCCTGACCAAAGCTCAATTACTGGATGATAGTTCTTCTGAAGAGGACATATTTCTCTAAGCTACATCTAACTTACCTTAATATAATAAAATATTGTAAGTAAGTAAATAAGCTCCAGAAAGATGAAAAATATTATTCCAGGCACTTATAATAATAAATCATGATAGAAGAATCCACAATAGAAGAATAAATCCTACAAATTGCAGCCTGTGATATTTTCAATAGGCCAGCAAACTTTTTCACCAAATTAAACCGAGTCTAAACCAGAAATAATTTAACCATATCTCCAATTCACTGAGGTGGTAGTACGTTTACTGAAGCACAATTAGTAACTTTTTATCATTAAATATGTACTTCTTGGTGTAGTTTTCAGACACCATACTCCTAATTATATATTATACATCTGACAGTCTAAGAGTACCCTTGAGTACAAGTTTTGGTTATTTTTCTGTTTACAAATGACAAAAATGATGTTGCTAACATTAAACATGAAACATTTGCTTCTTGTACTGCTCCTAAACAGAATATGTGCATTATAATTATTATTGTTTTGTCTGTCTGATATCATTCTAATTACATCAGATGTCACAACCAGACAGTATAATCATACATGTATTTGAGTATTATTTTCAAGTAAGAGTATCCTTATAGTAGCCCAGTATAGGCTACAGGCTCTATAGGCTATAGCTCAGAATTTATTCCAATTGCTGGCAAATTGTTTTAAGATAAACTTTATATAAACGTGTATAAGAATATTTCAAATGCATCATAAATAATTCACACAGAGAAGATTCATTGAGCACAGTTGGTTTATTTGGTTTCAGGCGTTTTGTTGAAGGCAGGAGAGCGAACACAACACAGTCCAGACTGAGACGGGAGAAAAGCAGAGACCGAGCTGGACACAGCATTTGTATGCCCTGTAAGTAACAATATATACTTATCTTTTACACTATAAAACCAATTATATTAGCTTAATCATCCAAACAGTGCTTTCTGTAAGTGCCTACGTCTTCAGGGTCAAATGAAAGATGCAGTACGGACTTGGTCTGTATGCACTTGTTTCTATGTTAAGTGTACAACATGTAAGTGTCAAGTGCTAGTGTTGTTCTTATTATAAACGTAAACTAGTATTAAGTTACACCCTAATGCTACATAAATAAATAAACACCATTATAATGATGTTGGACTATGCCTGGTGACATAACTTCACAGCTCACTCTCTGACTTTGCCCCTCTCACAATCTGGACCATGTTGACGCTTTCCATTTTCATTTGGCCTTAACAGACCAGTGAAAATCTAAACAGTTAAAGCACTTCATAACATTTCTCATACATTTTAAAGCATTATGTGTCGTTGGTACAAGCGGCCATTTTCTACATCCCTACATTTTAACATTTTAAACCAGTTATTTCTTGTCTACGGTAAGAGCATTAAATATATTGCCTTTGATAAAAAAAAAAAAATCACTTCTCCAATTCAAAGACAAAAACTCAGTTCTTACATAAACACAAAAATAACTTGAAACATCGTTATAAATCTAATAGTAACATTCATGAGCGAACTTGGTTTGGCAGCTTTTATGTGAACAGAAAGAACAGCAGACTCAAATGAAAATATAAAAGGAGAATTATTTCAAATAGACCTATTTTAAAACTAGTTAAAGCTCTACACACTTCACACTACAAAACCTAAAATTTATAGGTCTTTCATATCAAATACACTTTTTGGTTTCATGTTTGTTTTACAGCTTTTTATGGAGTAGAAAAAATAATGGAGACACTTCTTAAAACGTCACTGCTTTTGGCAAACCTCAGAACAAGAACTAGCCTCAAGGACAAGCTTAAAGCAAAACACATTTTCTTTTAACACAGTTTGGCATCGAAAATGTGAAAATGCTCTCCTCAAGGTTTATTAAGGTTGTTTTTGTGCTTTGGCTATGAATATTGTGGAGACCATGAATGTAAAAATAAATGGGTTTTTGGTTACAATTCATCAGGTTATATATATTTTTTGGCACCTATTCCAAGGACTTTTGACATACATGGTCTCTTCAATATTTTCACATTTCCTTTTGGCCACTATTTCTTATGTTGTAAGTGTAACATTCTACATAGAGACTACTTGTTAAAGGTTTCCAGTGAGATCTGAGAGGAAATATTTGGCTTGAGTTTAGTTAAAGCACTTTACAAAACTCTAACAAAGGGAAAGCTACTAGTCAATTTTATAAAAGGTAAAAGAAAACCGTCCAAACGTTCATCTTTGGGTGTCACTTGGTTTTCGAGGAACTTTTGTCTTTTTGGGGAGACTTGACACAGGGAAGAACAAGCCTCGTCTGTGCAGTCAGGCACACATTCTCTTCCTTCACTTTCTAATCTGCCAACTCACACTTGGCACGTATGGGGTTAATATGGCTCGTTGGTCCAGAAGAAGAATACAGTTTTGGCTTCTTTGTAGTTTTTGTGTTGTCAGGCGTTTGCACCCAACGTCAATGGCTTCAAATACACAGGAAGCACACATAGGTCCATATATGGCCATTGCTTACTTCTTCTGCAAATATAGGGTTTCAGGTGTGTGATGGAGGGACCACACATTTGTAGAGCAGGTAAAAGTCTCCCTTAAGCAGAAGCGCTGAGGGAGGAGGTAGATTCATCCAGGTCCAGCGCAGTGGGACAGTGGAGTCCTCTCAGGGCATCAGAGAGCAAACAGCAGACAGGTGTTACAGGCAGACACTGCACACTGGCACTGATCAGTGATGGATGTGGTATTTTTGGGTGAGGTAGGTCAAGAACAAGCAGCAAAAAAGTATGGCTTTTCAGACTGAGGTAGCGTTCTTTGGAGATGAGCAGCAGTTAGGTGAGGAAGTAGAAATATGGCTTTAAATGGTTTATATGGCAAAAGGCCGTCATCTCCAAGAGCAAGGCCACTATGTACTATTCCCTTTCTTATTGCAGACACTGAAGGCTATTTCAAAATAATGCACCGCAAAGCATTATAAAGTCCACATCAAGTGAGGTTATTTGGCATCATTTTAAATATAGCACACATTTCACATGTCACTCTATCTGGAAACATCTGAATAAAAATATTATTTTGGTTAGGCGCAGACACCAGAGGAAAGTGACATTAGAATATTTGGTGCACACAAAGCACAGCTTTGACAGCTTGGTAGTAGGTTTAAAGGCTTTAACATGCACATCTGCATGTGCACAGGCAATAGAGGCATTCACTTTGGTTTGAGGTAGGACTGGTCAGAGGGAGAGAGGTAGTAAGAGGCTGAGGGCTACAGGTGAAAACTGCAGAACTATTACTATTCTGCTTTAGAGCTGAAGTTAGCAGCATGAGCCAAGAAGAATATTCTCAGAGCTCAGCAAAGGTTTAAGTTTACTGTGGGGTCATTGGTATCTGTTGAAGGGAAAGTAA